>JAAOAT010000631.1:0-50919 GCA_013186855.1 Fusarium ramigenum
CCTCTAGCATGGTCACCATGCCCAGCACTCCCGCTCAACCCACCGATGCTCCCGCCCCCGCCCCCATCGACTCAGCCAAGCCCGAAGCCGGAGCTCCCGCTTGGTCTGGTGAGTTCCAGGCCTGTCCCTCTGATGTCAAGTCCGGCATGATGCACTGTTTCTCTGAGACTACTTGGGGTATCTGCAATGGAGGCTGGGCTTTTGTCTCCAAGGTTGCTGAGGGCACAAATAACAAACAGTGTCCGTAACTGCAAGCTGAATGTGGTTTTGGCGTTGCACAAACGGGGATAGTGGAGTCAATCTGGCATGGCAGGTTACAGCTGAAACGTCAGTCAAGTGAAAGCGGTCTGCTGTCTTACTGTTAACCATAGGTAGACATGTGCTTGCTTGATTAGTCCTATTTTTGCTTTTATCTCGCTTATGCTTAATTCCTCCCGTGCCTGTTTCACCTGCAACGGCTATCCGTACACTGCCCAAAAACCATCCAATCCGACTGCATGTGCACCTGGAGAACAAATCAAGCAACGCGATGGCTGAGTTTGCTCCGGATTGCAGACAACGTTTGTTATTGTTTGCGTGTTTTGGAGGTATCCAGCTCCAAACACAGTGATCTGAGCAAACGCAATCGCAAGTAAATTATCATCGTGCATACAGGGTCCATTGCGGTCCGTCTACTGTACATGTCTCTAGCCGCAATCATATGACCCTTGACAATTTAATCTCTGCGATGAACGCGAACCATGAGTTCAGACAGTGAGAAAATACCACAGTTAAACACAGTCCAAGGCTTGGTAGGATCACAAATCGTAAAGTCAAACCGTCTCATCAACTACACAAAGTTAGCCTCATTCCTCTCCCTCATCATAAAACTTACCTCAACATAGACCTTGTTCAACTCCATCAAAGCAACCGGTCTTCCCAAACACTGCCACCGTCCATAACTAAAGATCAACTCCAACGCATTCTCCATCTCCCTCAACTTCTCACCCTTAATCTCCAACCATCTCTCCGGTCTAAACTCTCCAGCATCAGAACCCCAGATATCCTCGCGGCGGAATATTCCCCACGCGCAGTATTCGATTTTAGTGCCGCCGGGGATGAATTTTCCTTTCCAGGTGTCGCCTTGGGGAGGGACTTGCTTGGACATTAGACCTGCGACGGGAGGGAATATGCGGAGACCTTCTTTTATGACGGCTTGGAGATAGGGAAGATCGCGGCCGATTGAGTCGGGGATTATGGATTCTGAGAAGTGGGTTTTTGATATTTCGGCGCGGAGAATGGTGTATACGAGGGGAGGTGATGATGTGAAGCATGGTTGAGCGGATGGCTGTAGCTGTTGTATCTGAGCCCGCAACACTGTGATCGTTAGCTTTCATACCAACTCAGGCCAAGCACTTACATCTGCAACAAAATCTCAGACTCTGCCTCTCTTTGTGTAAGACCATGAGCGACAAAAGACCCAAGCATATCTTTCTGAACCTTTTTATCGGGTCCAAATCGTTCAGCCGTGACCTGTTTCGCAATTCTTCAAATCGTCAGCATTTTCACATCCACCTCAATCAAATACCATACTCACCCCATCAACTTTCCAAACCCAAGCCTATCCTTCTCCGACGGCAAAAGACTTGTAAAAACCGGCGAACTCAGTACCTTAACCAGCCACGGAATAACTGTTGTCACCATAACAGCTGGCAACGTCTCCTCCGTGATCTGGATATACTTGTACACATCCGAATCCGTCTCCAAAAACCCAAACGGCTCACCAAACGCCAGATCCGAAATAACATCCAACGTAAAAAAACTGCGCGCGCCGCCCAAAATCAACAGGTTTTTTCTCATCTGCGTATTTTTCCAATAAGTTCATAAAGGAGAGTATGTTCTTGTCAATCTTTGGTTCGAGATTCTCTACTTCGCGACCGCCGTAGCCAGCGGACATTTTGGAGCGCAGCTTGAAATGCTCGTCTTCGTCACGCCATGAGAGAATGTTATTGTTGCCCGTATCGAAGCGCATGCCGTCGTACCAGTCTGATCGCCGATATTCTGTTCGTACGTTGAGGATGTGACGCATTAGTTCTGGGTCGTCAGTGAGAAGATCGTTTGGACCAACTCGAGCAATTGAGCCTTTGCCTTGTTAGCTTGCGATGGCAATGCGATTACTGGATGATTTACCATATTGTTTGGTGGCCTCCCAAAAGTCTAGGTATGCTCTTCCACCACCGACTTTCTTGATTAACCACCATTTTGAGAGTGCTGCTAGGCGAGGGCCTTTAAAGTCGCGCAGGCGGTTGTACTGTCGCCATGTTGAGAGGACTAACCAGAGGATCAGAAATACTGCCACGGGTCCTGCGATTGCAATTGATGGTCGAACATCGCCATCGATTTCGTGAAATTGGCCAAGAAGAGAAGCTGCAGCCATGGTGGCGCTGTCAGAACAATCTTCAACTCTTTGCGGTGGATGCTTATATCACCAAGCGTTGAAGTTGTTAGTTCGCGGGTGCAGTTTGCGACCAGACCAGCGGCCCGAACCCGCGGGGACTTGGCTTTACAAAAAAAAAACAATCCAACAGGACCACGGGGATCATTAATATTCCTTTCCTTTCACTAGGATATGGTCATGCATTACTACGTACATTGCATCCATGCCGCCCGGCGAGACAGCGAATCCAAACGAAGCCGTCTTGTGTTCCAGCCCCTCCACATAATCTTTAGCGGACTAAACTTAGCGCTAGACCACTAAACCTATCCTCTATGGTTCTAGCTTACAGGCTATTGACCGCGGAACCCGGGAAATCCATCGCTGGGATCAGGGAAAGGGTATCGTTTATGGTTTGATGATCCGACGGTCATTGCCCTGAAGAAGAAATATTCCAAAGTCAGTCGATAAAGTGATCGTTTTTAACATGCCAGCCACAAGCCACGTCAGTTGTGCTTAGTTTTCTCTTCGCCCGCGACGTTTTTTTCCACTAGCGAGGCGCGGGTCGGCATGTTATCTTGTCTCTTAGAGGTGTTTTTGGCAAAAGTTAGGGCGGATATGAAGGATAGACGCATCCGCGCTTGGTGGCCTATGTAAGTGATCCCCAAGTTTTCAAAGACCAGAGCACTAACACGTACTAGACATGTTGTTTACGGCCAAAAGCCAGAGGCTTAATGCAGTCTAGATACGGCTAGTACTAGGTCGTAGGTTTGCGGCCAGTTTGATGATTAAAACGGATTCTTTCTGCTCCACGAATAGACATGACATTACATTTTTGACCTATTTCAACCTGACATATAGGAGGAATTACAAATATATGCCCATTATGCACATCCCAACTGTGGTGGATGTATCGACTTGAACTTGGCCGGTACGGTATGTACAAATAGCCGTTCAAGCTTGGTATACTGGCATGTAAAGGTAAAGATTTCATCCTTGATACTTGTGGCCAGAAGTGTATGTTCGCCCACTGCTACCGTTTCCTAGCTGACCCTTATGAGAATTGCTCAGCACAATAACATAGTCATTGGTTTGCCACATCTCTCAGCCGTCGGAATCACTCAGCTCTCCGACGGCTGAAGCATACTAGCAACAAACCCGTGCTGTTCCTCCACAGCCCAATCATATGGTGTCTTTCCCAGGTGATCCTTGGTCTGGACATCGGCCCCCATTTCCAACAACAAATGTGTCGAGACCATACAGCCATTCTTCGCGGCCCAATGCAAAGCTGTCCGTCCACAATAGTCGGCCGCCTTGACATCTGCCCCTCTCCTGATAAGATAATCCAACACCCCAAATCTCTCGTTCTTTGCTGCTAGTAGCATAGGGGTCCATCCATATACTCTAGCGTCTATATCAGCGCCTTCAGCTACTAGGATGGCGACAACATCATGGTGTCCAGTCCGGGCTGCGATATGGAGAGCTGTTTGACCATGCTTTTCTCGCTGGTTGGCATTTGCTCCGTTCGCTAGGAGAAGACTAGCAAGATCGGCGCGTCCTTGTTCGGCTGCCTGGGTGAGGGCAGTACTTTCGCCAATCGGATCCTGAGCGTCAATGTCGGCGCCGCTTTCTATCAACGACACGATTCTCTCCTTGTACCCGCTGTTAACGGCTGTACGAAGGCCCGATACGACGATGCTTCCATGTGATTTGTTTGAGGCCGTCTCTTCAAGCATGTTGCGATGGTCCTGGCTCAATAATTCTGAGTGAAGCTTATCCAAGATCTCCTGTGCATCATCCACTCGGCTCGCCAGTAATTTAACCAAGTTGTCGTGACCTCTGACCACGGCAGCATGTAGTGGGGTCCACCCGTCATCGTCTTTAGTATTGACATCAGCCCCAGCAGCTAGAAGTTGAGCCACTATAGGTTCGTGGCCCTGCATCACTGCCATATGTAAAGGAGTTACACCACGCGAATCTGGTGCATTGGGGTCTCCTCCATATTCGAGTAGGGCACTTGTTGAATTGGCGAACCCAGCGTGGGCACTCCAATGTAAAGGCGACTGCTTGGTGTCGTTCACGTAGTTCGAATTAGCTCCGTTGCAAAGGAGAAGGCGTGTGATTCCCTCGTATGGGATCGCCCAATGCAGCGGTGTGTTCTCATAGCAATCCCGTGAGTTAGGATTTGCACCATTCCTCAGAAGGATAGTGGCTGCTTGCTCATGGCCTCCTGGGGCGGCCCAGTGTAGCGCAGGACTCTCTTGTTCGTCGACGGCATCTACTTCGGCACCTAGGCGCAGAAGAAGATCCAGGGTCCCGATGCTGCCCGCTTCAGCAGCCAAGATCAGTGCTTTGTTGGTCTGCGAGTTGTCTGACACGACTCGAGCATGCTGGTCAAGGAGCATCAAAACTATGTTGTCATGTCTGTTGATCACAGCCCAGTGAAGAGCCGTCCAGCATTCGTCATCCTCAATCGTCGAATCGGCACCATTCGCGATGAGGAGTTCCATCACCTTCCCATGGCCATTCCTTGCGGCCCAAAGGATGGCAGTTTCGCCTCGCTCATTCATCAAATCTGTGTCGGCGCCTCGGAGGAGAAAGGCTTGTACCAATTTTGCAAAACCACGGCGCGAGGCCAGATGAAGTGCAGACATGCCGTGGCTATCTTGGTGATCAATGCTAGCTCCAGTCTCAAGAGCAGGCTCAAGAACATCATATAAGCCCCAATATGCAACTGCATGAAGCGACGTAAATTCTTTTGGAAAGGCTTCATGCCAACGAGCGGTGCGGTGTCGGGGAATACACATGGCTTGCATTGAGGAGGCCAACTTTTTCTCATCTTCCAAGAAATCCATGATCTCGCCAACGTCGTCATCACCTTGGCCAGCTGCGAAGTGGTCTCCCCAATGATGGGAGGCGTAGCCGAGGAGAGCATAATGACCAATTCGTTTATCGAGTTCTTGCTCAACTTCGCAAGGGCCGGTACTGAAGACGTCGAAGGACAAATAGGTCAAGCAAGCTTTTGCCAGATGGTTTTCTGGTTCCAAGAATCGGCCTTGATGCTTCGCAAGGTATTCATGGAAAGTTAGATGGATGAGTCTCGCGTCGTCCATGTCGTCACCGATCTGGAGCAGACCAGCCGTGACGGACAGAAGAATATGCCTTTCAGTAAACGCCAAGTCATCAAGCTCTGGGTCTCCAGGTTCAACACTCAACGCATGAAAAAGTTCCTCCGAAGTCAGCGGCCTCTTGGCATAAAATACGTACGAAAGTGCCTTCTTGGCCAACAGACTATCGCCCTCGTCAAGGCTCTCTATCCTCTGCCAAGCAGCGTCATAAAACTCTTCTAATTTTCCAACCAGAGAATTCAACGATGATCGAACTTGTCTGAGATTAGAGCGACCACATAAATACTCAATCTGTAGGTGGGCCAGGAGGAACCTGCAGATAGCCGTCAGTAATTGTGTGCAGCGATTAGGGGGATTTTGACTAACATCCCGTCAGTCTTTTTGACCAGAGTACTAATTATATCATTCCTGAGAGCTTTATCTCTGGCCAAGAATGAGCGCATTCTTGAGTTTGCTCTCATCTTGGCATCAAGATATGTCTCCACATCTGAAGGCTGAGCTGCAATGGTGATTTGTGTGAGATGGCCAAAACTTTCTGTGAGGTCCAGGTTCATTCGAGAGGTGATCATCAAATGTACAGAGGCTTCCACATCGCTGGCCAATCGGAGAAATGCATCTCTGTTTTCTTCAGGGCATTCATTCTAGCCTTCAGGTCAATACAGGTTTGAATAACAATAGAGGAGACATCATTACCAGCGCGTCAATGAGAATGAACGTCTTCCGAAAACGCTTAGACAAAGACGCGATAAGTGATATACGCTCTTCGTCGCTCGGCAGTGATCTCTTTTCGAGATACTTGTCTCGAAAACTAATGATGTCAGGCGGTAGCTGACTACACGCTTCTACCAGCTGCCTAGTAACGCTGGCCCAAATGTTGGTCTCCGAAAGAGTTTGCCTGTCCTTATAATCGCAGTAAACGTAAGCTATCGCAACTTCGTCTTTCTTTGTGGTTTCTTCAAGATAATTGATGACGGTGGACCTATGCGAGTATGTAAGACAACAGTCTTCTTGTAACCATATCGGTGAATAAGATACTGACATCATGACCGATTTTCCAGAGCCAGCTGAGAAAGTTAGCATCACTGGCAACCCCACGTTCAGCAATAGGTTCTCTTACGATTTCCTGCACACCATAGCATAGTGCTTTCCTCATCACTCGCAGAGAGCCAGTCCTGGAATTTATCGGAGTCAAGCAACCATTTTCCAGTATCGCCATGGTGCTTCGAGAAAAGGCTGCGCTGCTTGTCACAAAAATCCAGACTCGATAGCCATTTGATAAGGTTTTCCCGCTCGACGGTTACTTCGTGTGCTGGAAACTTCGATTAGCTTGGGGCCTGGAACCACTGCCGAATGCTCACTGTCCAAATATCCATCCATCCTGTTTGATCTCTCAATGACGTACTCCAGCCTGTTTTCAATACGCTCCGTCAGAGCCAAGTTCTCATTTATTCCAGTGACAGCCGCTCGAGCATGAAACTTGCCCTCCTCCACTCCCAGTAGAATGCAGTTCCTGACTACTCCTTTCTCTCGTTCAACAGCCTTGCGGAGGTTTTCATAAGCCTCTTTCAGCTCGGAGTCCTCTCCGGATAGAAGTGCTCTAAGTGCCTTGACTGTCAAATTTATAAGCAAAAGAATACGTATTGTCGAACTCATTTACAGCGATATTGACTCAGGCAGGCTTGATGGCCTAGAGAGAGCCGCATAGGAGAGAGAACCAACTCACCGATGCGTTTTGTCTTCAGGTACCTCGTACAGATGGCACATAAGACTAGAGTAGAGACGAGAACTTCAGTAAGTGCTGCTCGGAGTTCCGCAATTGCCGAGATCTTATGCTCTAACACGCTCAGACGCGTTAAATATGATCGCAAATCTTCAAAGAAGTTTTCTAGCTTGTCATAGTCTGCCGAAACGCTTTTTGAGACCTTGAAAGTTATTAGAAATAAAATGGCAAAGGAGCCCATGCCACTCACGCTTATAAGATACCGCATAGCGGCGAATATGGCCTCAGTCGCCGGATATACCTAGCATGGTAGTTAGTATCGCTGTATATGGTAGGGAACAAGATATCTTACCGTTTTAGTTGCATTCACTACAATGTCCCCGATCAATTGAATAGGGGCCAGTGTCTCTTTTACAAGCGTCCTAAACTTGTCGATCTGAGAGCCATCATGGCGACGCCATTTAAACTTTTCTTCCTTATCCTCTATTGCTTCAAGAACTTGCTGCACATTAGTAGCGCGTTCCAAATCCGCCTCTTTACCCGTGATCGCCTTGTATCGATCAATAGCTCCTTGCCAAAGCAGACTTATATCCGATACTTCAGGTTCATTCTGACTTGGCCTTGATGAAAGCTCACTGCTTTCTTCTCTGATATTTTGGGGGTCTTGCATGCTTTCGCTAGTCTTCTAGGAATTAACCATGGGAAGGGTGCGTATGTCGTCCTAAATGAATAATCTGCAGCAGCACAAATGGCATTCATTAATGTGCGAACCTAAGCTCAGCATCATAAAACAAGATACCAGAAGTTGAAGTCTGAGGGGTTTTAAATGATGGTGAGACGTCCAGTGCTGGGGTTTTAAATATCTAATAATAGTCATGTGCTGAATGGTCGGGCGTCTTTTTCCCACTGCCCAATCATGAGTGCTCTATATCCGCCGTGTATAGTGATCCTTGCAACCCAGCATCAGTTAGTTGACGGTTGGGTAATTAGACGCCTGTACTCCGTACTGTAGGTACCTAGTTATAAATACTCATGCTTTACCCCTAGAGTTCTAGTGTTAAGATACTTACTGACAGAGTTCTAGAATGGTTAGAAAGAAAGAAAGAAAGAAAGAAAGAAAGAAATTAGTTCATAATTCTTTATATAAATTATATAGGAGGAAAAGGCCCTTCAATATTTTTTTTCATCTCTTTAATTGCATCGTAATGCATACATCTTTAATGGAAGTAGCTGTCGTTTGTTTACAACTGGGAACCCATGTTGTTCATCAGATCTCACCAGCTTCATCCCTGCCCTGTCAAAAAGTTGCAGAAATTTTTTATCCTCTCTGTTCATTCCTCAGTTGACAAGTCGCGGAAAGTGGGCTTGAAGAAACTTACCTTGTAACGCTACCGTCAAGTTCATCAAACTTGTCCTGACCCCAGGTGCTCAAGTTCTCCTTGAAGACAATGAGGCCATGTTCCTTTTGCAGCACAGCTTTGCACTTTTCAAGAAACTGCACCAACTCGTCGTCATTGAGATGCCCTATGCACCATTGGATCCATATCAGGTCGTACACAGCGCCCTCGGTGGGTTCCCATTTCTCAAGACCAACATTGTGGATTTCTCCCACGCCAGGCTTTCCGCGTAAGCTTTCTGTGAATTTGGCCACGGGCTCGACGACGTCAACTTGATCCGCCAGCTTGAGAAGCAGTCCTTCTGTTACCCTGCCAATTCTATCCAGTTCTCCGTCAGCAATTTTATCCTGAGACATTTCAATCCAATACTTACCCTGCCCCACCCTCAAGAACTCGTGGTACTCTTTGTCTGCCGCTCTTGATGCCAATTCCTAGCCTCGCCAAAAACGTGCGCGATCCTTGGAGATCTATGCGGGAAACGGAGGGCATGACAGCCAGAACGCCGCCAAGCATTCCGTTACTATCAGAAGTAACAGTCTCCCAGTATTCTTTGCATTTCTCCGCTTGTATTAAGCTATCGGGTTGGGAATTCGGCGGGTTCGACATGCTGGAGAGTTATGAGTTGATGTGCAGAGGAAGAAAATCCGCCTCCAAATTTTGCCTGCATAAAACATTTGGGCTGGGTGCTGCGCCACACGTGGCTTTGATGAGAGGACAGTTGAGGACTTCTTCATCATGCAAATTAGCTAGTAGCATTTGAAAAGCTTTTAAAACAAGAACAATAGATCAAGACGTCGATGCGATATTTTCATGCGTTATCGCTTGATACACGTAAATATCGCAGGGCTGTTGCTGGCAAGTCAAAACGCCACAGCAGTCGTGCAGGGTAAGTTGATACCCAAGATAACAAACATTGATGGGTGATCAATTGTGACCTGGGAGGCTTTCTATCACACTATTAGATCTCAATGAGGCAAATTACATTGGGCCATTGTTTTGTGAAGTTGAGCTACTGAATGTTGCTTATCAGCTGTGATATACTCTTTTTTTGTTCATAGGCTGATAAGCTATAAAAGTTTACTCGGACTGTCAAAGGATCAGACAAGGAGCTTACTCACAAACCCTTTACCGTCATCTTAAAACCCCTTATGCGGTCTCTCAACGCCTAGAAAAAGTCATCTCGGCATGGGAAGCCAAGTGCCGGCTTGGCAATACGCGATTCTTGGTATTGTTTTGTCAATAGAAGGCGCCCCATCGATCCGAGGCAGTGCACCTTGGCGTCTCTTTTCTCTTTGAAATTTATCAATGATTTCATAGACTAAATACTGCAAGTAATATAAGGTCATGATCTTGACTTACAAAAAAACAATTCTTTTTATATACAATTCGACCTATCCACTAACTTAATACAGAGCGCATTAACAATATTTTGCCCAGACTAGTCCACGTACGCATCGTCTGTGCACTATTCTTGGCGAAGCAATTCAGAGCCGAAATCGCCGGATCCCAATCTCTTTTTCTTTTCTTTTTTTCTCTCTCAGCCCAGACAATTTTCGCTCCGAATAATAGTGGGTCCACGCCAGCACGTCATCCCGATTAAAGGAGTGACTCTTTTTTTCTTCTCTCCCTTTAAAATAACTTTTCGAGGCGTCAACTACAAACATTTTCGCTTTTTCAAAGACGTCATCACTCTCGCGACCGTTGGATTGTAACGAACCGCGTTATCGACGTTGGAAACGACTTTTTTGAAAGGGGATACGTTTCGGCAATACTTCCGAATCTCGGTCATCATGCCCGACTCTGGTAGCGATAACCCCGAAGCTGGGCCAAAGGGAGAGAACAAGAGCCCTGTGGCCAGCAGATTCACGACAGAGATTGATACGAAATGGGGTGATATTCTGCTGCTCATTTGCTTCTTCGTAGCTGGTCTCGTTGACAGTGCTGCGTTCAACATGTACGGCTGTTTCGTCAGTATGCAAACAGGTCAGTCCATATCCCTCAATTCACATCTCAAGCCTCAAACTCACATCCTGCAGGAAACACAATCTTTGTTGGTCTAGGCGTCAGCCATCAACCTGAAAACCTTCCTGGAAAAGCATGGTCTCGCTGTTTTCTCGCAATTGTCTGCTTTGCCTTTGGAGCTCTCTTCTTTTCAAGCTTCCATCGATTTTTCGGACCTCAGAAGCGTTGGGTTCTTATCACGTCATTCCTCATCCAGGCTCTTCTTACTGGTCTTGTCGCCATCCTCGCTACGACAGGCGCAGTTCATAACCATCCTCATGGCCGGGAAACAGTGCATGAGAATGGCTGGATTATCGAGAGAGTCCAGGACTCGTTCCCGGCAACTGACTACGCCGCCATCATCATCCTGGCTTTCCAGAGCGCAGGCCAGATCGTCGCTAGTCGCGTTCTCAAGTACAACGCCATGCCTACCATTGTGCTGACAAGTTTGTACTGCGACATGATGAGTGACGCAAAGCTCTTCACTGCGCCTATCAACGACAATGCCGATCGAAACCGAAGAGCTACTGGAGCTGTGCTTCTCTTCGCTGGCGCTGTTTCCGGTGGTTTCTTGTCCAAGTCTTGGGTTGGATTCGCTGGAGCTCTTTGGATCGCTGCGTTCCTCAAGCTGTGCATCACTTTTGCTTGGATCCTCTGGAAGCCCAAGTCCTCCAACAAATAGACGAATGTAATCCAAGATGGTCGAAAAAGGTCGAATTACGGTATGCCTTGCGGCGCGTTTAGATGTTAGCGTTGATATCCAGTATCTAGACGTGTTAGATGGTTAGGAGTTTATAGAATTGAATAGAATAGTAATTAATTGGAGATTCTGATATCTTTTCTCGGAAACCGATCCTTGCTCTGTGACTCTAAGTCACTCTGCACTATTGTTGTCCTGCTGGCTAATATTTACGCTACTATTTATATCTCCCTCCGCCAAGGTCTGGTTTGCTCATAAAACTCCGCATCCTTTTGCTATGTGAACGACGTTCAGGCACTTGATGTAATGACCGAGGCGTCGCAGTCAGTATCATTTCGCCGAACTGTAGAGGCCTTCGGCTAACTTCTCATCAGAGCGACAGGACCATGCAGCTTGATCTGGGTTCGCATTCTCAAGAAAAACGCTTTCGGGTTATAATGACGACTTGTCATCAGATCAGATCATACCAATATGAAAGCGATATTGCCGATAGGCTATAGCGATGGAGTGAGGCTGCAATCATATGTCACTAGGAAGTAGGCACTATGGGGGCCTTGAAGACTACTATCAGTATCAATCAGGAAAGACTGCATTGTTTGCCTCGCTTAAACGAGTGAGGCCTCATCCTTTGGAAGCGATGCTGACATGGTGTTTTACGTCTCAAGTGAGGCAAGCCCACTAATCTAATGAGTTTCTCTCCCCGAATCTGTAGGATTCTCAGCTCATGACCAAACAAGCAGCTGAATTAACGTTTCTCCATCCTCTCAGTTATCAATCTGCATTTTCAGGCTGTCAAGCGGCACAGCAGCGATCCTGACCCCATCACGTCTTATGTGGACACCCATTCGACCTGTAGGATTCCGCCCTGCTTACGCTTCAACATGGATTATTTGTCGTATGGGAACAACAGCCAATGAGAGTGATTATGTCAAACGAGGCTCTGGAGAACGTCAGCAGTAAGCTTGATATGATAAAACCTTCCTAATATGGAATACGGTGAAAAGTCAGCTCTTCGCTTTTGTTCCGGAAGAATTATTCCGAAGGAGTAGTCATGAGCAGTTAGATTCACGACTTCTGTTGTGACGGTTGTACTGCATTGCACTTTGGACATCCTTTTCAAACCCCTTGTTTCTTGAGTCTGCAGTTCAAGCAACACGTTGGTCAGACTCAGTCAGGTCACGGCGTGATACCGTGCATGCGAGAGAGTCATCAGGTCTGACTTTGTCTGCAATACGCGACCGTTGCGACCTAGATAACTAGGCTCAGTTACTCGCAATTACCCATCTCGATTGTTGCTTCTCACAATTCAAGCAACACCGATGATAATCCACTTCTCGGCGATATAGCCAACAGTTGAATCTGCCTGCCTATTGCCCGTTACTTCAACCTGTGCAGCTGCAATTTCTCCCCCTCCTCACATCCAGCCTTTGGCCTTTCAAACAGACACTCACAATGTGCGTCTGGATCATGAACACAAACCACTTTCTATGTGGCCACTCAACCCTTTCCCGCGCGTTCTCAATGAAGACTGGGTGCTGGTTCACCTGTAACGTCATTACCGCCGAGGTTGTAGGCCAGGGCGTTCACAACTGGTCGAAGCCTTGCACTTCCTGCATCTCAGCTGGGACTTATTGGAAGAGGGGGACTAGATGGTACCATAGAGCCTGATTTGGCAAGCCAAAAAGACGTTTTGGAGATCTTTGTCTTCAAGTCAACGGGAGAAGGGCGTTAACCATGGTCGGAACAGAATGAACTGCCGTGCAGTCATCTCACGGCAGCCTTGGGAGTTTCGTTAGGCAGAGCGTGTCTTGGGTACGTAAGCTCAAGCTAAACGACACCCTGGCGTGCCGGTGAAGGTACGGTGTAAAGGAGGTGCCTGTGTCGGAGTATTGAGGAATCGTTGTGTTATCGGAAAGCATGGTTGATAAGTGGTTCTATCTGAATATTTTGACGTATTCTTGTAAATAGTTTCTGGAGTTTATGTAACAGAGTGTAATCTTTATGATCTAAGCATATCATCATCAGTGCTCCCATTATGGCGTGGTGGCTCCTTATCCGAGTCATCAAAAACAACCTCCTCCACTGAAGGATCCTTTCCAGAACCTCTATGGTGGGGATCCTCACACTGTTGGCTATTCAGCTGATATCTGCGCGAGTGTCCGCCCCCTCCAGTTCCGGTTGAACTTGGATGGATTCTTCGCTTAGTGCTTCGACTTGGCTGTGAGACCGAGAAAGATCAAGACTCTGGGAAGGCAAGTTCTCATGAACGGCGTCATCCGCATGAGGTTGTTGCATACAATGTCCATGTCGAGTTCAACTAAGGACCATACATCACCCTCGGCTTGTTTCAATTGAGACAGAAGATAGCTGGGTATTCTCGACTAAAGAGGCTACTGTATTGCTGCATGATGCAAGGTCTTGGTCTTCTGCCTAAACCACAAGGCCTAATTCTAGACTATGCGAATCCTTCTCTTCTTCTGACTTTGAAATCTTAGTGCTTTAGTCACGTCGTTGGCAATCCATCCTGCCCCAACCCTGGTGTAAGTGTCGGCAGGTCCTTCGAGACGCGGTTCCAAGACGATAAAGTACTGCTCATACTGTACCTCCTTGTCATGCGGCCAGACAAGATACTTCCTAGTTAAATAGACAGCGAACAGAGGGCCTGCATCCTGGCTAGGGATATTACCATCGTCAAACAGTATGTGTGGATAACTGTCATAATAGTCGACAGAACTGTCAGGTTCGATATCGGAGTACCAACTCATGTGTTCCTCTTCGTGATCGGTTATTTCAAGTCCTTTAGTAGCTTGATATTCATCCTGCTCATTTGTTTCTGACTCTGTGGTTGATGTATCACTATCTGGGCGGAAAATGTTAGTTCTGGACCTCTCCGTAGTTGGATCCCAGTCCGCTGGATCGAGCTTCATTACAGTCCCGTCGGTAATAATAACAACGTCATCCTCGAAAAACACGTCTCCGCAATCTACTTTGTCTCTTTCGTCTCTATAGGGGCCGGTCTCACTCCAGTCCTTAAAGAACTGGATGCTGGACGTTCTTGAAACCCAGGACCAAGAGGGAGCCGGGATGGGACTTTGATCCGGCCTCGCAGCGTGCGATTCCGGACATACTTGCCACAGCAACTGGGTCTGCAGGTCTTTCTCAAACATACCAAACTTGTAGACAGTATGGTCTCTCTTCTGAACTTCAGTTCGGATCCCATCGAGTGAGATGAGTCTGTCTGTGAAGTAAGTGAGGTTGCGGGATGAGTGAGCCTGGATTAAAGACCACCAGTCCGAAAGTTCACTTCGGTGCGAAATTTCGTTGACGCCGCTTGGTGGCGATCGGATCGTCCTACAGGACCATACGATTCCTTTGCTTGTGTAAAAAGCAATTCGTCTCGCCAATATCCATTCTTGCGTGATCCACGCCCTAGTGGATAAAAGACTTTTGTTCTCATCCGGATCTTGGAATGTTTCGTCTCTCCAATGACTGGCATACAACGATCCAAGCGGCTCTCCGGAGGGCTGAACATATGGGATCTTGACAATCTCTAGTCTCGGCGATCTTGCGGGCTCAATGAAACAACCCTCGGTGGAATCGCGTGCATCGGCAGCGGCAACGACCAGATAAGCATTCTCGTAGACAGAGCCCATCTTCTCCGATTCGCGCAACCACTCTTCGCGGTCTCCCTGAACGATGCACAAGGAGTCAATCCAGAGATATCGTAAGCCAATCTCTCTGGTAACTTCCATTGCGTGTTGAAACGTTTTCGGAAGCCTATCCCATGGGATACCTTCCAAATGGCATTCAAGATTATCCTTCGTAGTCAAGAGAGGCTTGTTGGTGCCCCAGCAGTGACTAAGGGCAACGAAGTCGCCACTGGAGCTGTTTGTGTAGATGAGACGAGGGCTTTGACTGGAACCCTTGGGCCCTATGTCAATGACACGAGTCGGCATGGCGGGCTTCTCGTTTGGATTGAGAGTTGCTCCGGCGATGGTCTTCATGCATTCGGCATGACCATCTTGACAGGCCGTAATACATGTGTTTAGACGTGAAAAGGCTAGAGAGCTCCCAGTATATTCAATAGGGAGCCTGCTAGTAATGTCTCTGAAGGTGTGAGGACTGTCTTTTTCTACATGTCAGCATTATGTGCCTGCTTGCAGAGGCTGATGGAAACGAACCTTCATCAGTGTAGAACCGGATACCAAAAAATATGTACCCATCTCCCAGAGGGTCAGCATCTTTATCATCGATCGGTATCCAAACCTGCATTCCATCCAACTTTGCGCACCACTCATGACTATACGGGAAGTTGTGGCGATGGCCACGGTCAAGTCGGGGACCCAGGAAGATGGGCGTCTCTTTGACGCAATCCCACGGGTCCTTTTTGGCGCGGTCCCAGAGATAGTGTTGGCGGAATTCGCGTGCCATGAGGGAACACAGCGTGCAAGTCTCAGCCGAGGATTTGAGGTTACGCGCATTCCGAAGATGCACCATTCCGCAATCGTCAGAGATGTCGCGGTTGACAAGCCAGTAACTAGACCAGCAGTAAGGAGGAGCGCTCAGCTTCTCCCTGAGGGAAGATGAAGAGATATTCCGACATGTCTCGCAGACATTTGGCCCTTGGTCAGACGTAGCGGAATAGCCATGACTGGCGGGTGTGTTCTTTTCGAGGAACTTGGCCATATTGCTTGGTTGCTTTAGTGGCATTTCACGATATGTGTGAAGAGGATGGGAAGAAAAGAAAAGTATATATTAAATACGACACATACATATAGTGTTCAGAAGTTGGGCATCAACCAACCACGGAACCACCGGCAGCACACCTGTCGTAGAGCAATTCTAACCGCAGCTGAACAACCACCAGACTATATTCAGGCATCATAATTGGCCGACGCACGGGCTTTCTATGCTGCGTTGTCATAAGCAGCCGAACTCCCCCGGCAGAACTCAGCCCGCCACAGTCTGCGTTTGAGGTGTTTATTGATACCCATGACCATTTGGGTGCCTAGCTAGCATTACCATGCCTCTACATGATTCCCATTGCATGCGCTTAAAGATGCATTGACCGTTGCACTACCAACCCCCCGCCTCGGTCTGAACTCCAATTCCTTTGAGTTTTGTCTCCGAGTAACTTGGTATGGGTTGATTTCCTGAGCTGACGAGGAATTGAAGTAGCGTCAAAGTTATATCTCGGGCGATGAAACACGTCCCACTGATGAAATGGCGGATGCAACTCCCGGCCGCATCTGACCAGGGTGAACCAACGGTTCTCTTACACACAGATTGCAACGGACCGGGGCTCTGACTGGACGGGAATTCTACCCTGTAAGGACTCATACGACAATCCACAAGCGAGTAATGACCTTGCAGATAATCTTGCTCAAAGCGGGTTGCAATGAGGGCCCGACAAGGGTATATAATCTACGTTACTGGCTGATGCAACAAAAAAGGCAACACCACTTTCTCTCCCCGTTCCTCTGTTCAGCCAACCGATCATGATGTTCAACTCCCTTGTCACGGGATCTCAAGCCCCGAGGAGTAATTTCAACAGCGAGAGGCCGCTGCCGTTAACCCCGGAGGAGGTTACCTCTGAGTGGCTATCAGAAGCTCTTGGCGTTGCTGTGAAGGACTTCAAGATTAGTTCTGTTATACACGGCACTTCTTCGAAAGTCTTTGTGGACCTCGTTTTTGACGATGGTGTCAAGACGGAGATTCCTAGTAGGGTTGTGCTCAAGGGAGGGTTCAACCCGGTGATTCGTGAGACGGTTCCTCAGATGTTACCGACCTATCGCCGCGAGGCTGAGTTCTACTTCCACGTTGCGCCGCAGACTACAATGCTGCTTCCCAAGATCTGGTTCGCGGGTACAGACACAGTCAACGGTCAAGGCATCTTCATCATGTCAGATGTATCAAGCGAAGCGACCTTCGGCACCCCACTAGAGCCGTGGGCACCTGAGCGAGTTGGTGAAGCATTGAAGCAACTCGCCAGTCTGCACGCGAAGACGTGGAATACTAAGGAGGAGGAATACCCCTGGCTCTTTGCAAAAGACGGGTCAAAGCTGGAGAACCCTGTTCGAAATATCATCCTTGCGCTGCTGGAGCCTGCACCATGGGGAGCGCGCTTTGACGAAAAGGTTCGGCCACCTGTTGCGAAGGAACTGCTTGACCCTGATCGCATACGCAAGGCCTTTCAGGCCCTTTGGAAATACGCAGATGTAGATCAAAAGTATTACTCACTGATCCATGGCGATGACCATGTTGGAAATACGCTGATTGCGAACGATGGCACTCCTGGGTTCATCGATTGGCAGGGCTTGCAGTATGGACCGTCGGTTCTTGGCTTGGCGTACTTCCTGACGGGCTCTTTGACGGTTGAGGATAGACGGAAACATGAGGCAAGTCTTATTGATGCGTATTTGGAGGCTTTGCATAGGGAGGGAGGACCGAAGTTGATGAGAGAGGACCTTTGGGATGATTATCGGAGATACAATCTGCAAGGCTTCTTGTGGGCTATGACTCCTCAGGCCATGCAGCCAGATGAGGTAGTATTTGCCATGGCGGAGAGATACTCTGCTTGCATTGTCGACCATGCAACTCTCGAACTGCTTGGAGTTTAGAGTAGTTAAACTATTAGACACAGAGAACTAAGAAAAGTGAGTTTTACCCTTACTTTCCCAGCCTGCTTGGAAGAATTATAGGGAGGGGAGCTCTTATTTAAAAAAATGATAAAATTACTGGCTATTAGCTTTACTATAGGCTTCGTCCTCACGTTGTTCCCTGAATATATGGCTCTGTATTAGGTAGGTCTATGGTGAGACTATAGTTAAGCCAGATATCACCGAGTGGCTCTTGTGTATTGATGGAATCAAGGCTCTGTGGGAATACTACCAGCAACTTTTGTTAGTTAATCGCACCACTGTTGTCGATTGTCCTAGATAAGCTTGACTATCTCGGCTTCCTCTTGTGTCATCGGCGGTCGGTTAGTGCAAAGCCACCACACTAAACGTATTGCTGGAACCTCGGATCCCCATAAACGGTCACTAGCGAGCCGCCCGTGCCATATAGGTGCCCATCGCTTAAGAGCCCCTTCGATAAGTACAGATCGTGATTCAACAATAACCTGGAGCTGCATAATAGTTTAACATCTACTGCATGAAAAGTCTCAGAGATTTGTCACGCATATCTTTCTATCACGCTGAAGCATAGTAAATATAATTATCTACCTTGTCCTTATTAAGAATTATTTTACATTGAATGTAAACCCCATATAACCAATATCACTCGCGGACAGTATTGTACCACGTAGCTTCATAGCCATCGCCAACATCGCACTGAACCTGCCCCAACACAACTAACACTAGAATGAAAGACCAGGGCCAAGAGCAGTTGGGCGAGGTCTCAACGGTAACATGACCAGCCTAGACAGGGACAACCTCGGCAGGTTCATAGCCACAGGCTCGGTCGAAGTAGTAGAAGCTCATGGGCGAAGAAACAGTGTAAAGCTGCATGCTCGAGACCTCAGCAGTGTAGAAGTAGCAAGTCTTGTACTTGACATCAAAGCTAACAGCCTTACATCCCCCACGGCAAGCATCAAGGCAATTCTTCATGTTGCCCTCAGCCTGCGACTTCTTATACCAGGGGGTATTCGAGGCTCCGACGTAGCCAGTAGCTCCACAGGTCTTGCCAGCAGCGTCCGCGACGCAAGCCCGGTCGAAATAGTGGAATGTCATGGGCGAGTTGGTCACCTGATACAGGCGCATCTTGGAGACTTCGGCGGTGTAGAAGTAGCACGTCTTGTACTGGGTGTCGAAGCTGATGGCTTTGCAGCCGCCAGTGCAGGAGTTGAAGCAGCCCTCGATGGTGCCCTCGGCCTGGGACTTTTTGTACCATGGGGTATCTGTGGCACCGACGTAGCCGTTGCCGCCGCATATAACCGGTTCAGGTGCACCGGCAAGGCAAGGAGAGGCATTGGAAAAGGCCGCGAGGGCGGTAGCAACGACAGTTGAGAAGCGCATGATGATGGTTGTTGTGGTAGATATGTAGATGTTTGTAAAGTTGCTTGAGAGGATGCAGTACCACAAAAGCTGGCTCTTGTGGTGCTTTATATAGCAGACTCTGGACGAGCCGTTGGTGACTCTCACATCGTATAAACGCCCTCGCATCCATTTACCGTATGATCCGGAGCGACACCCACCGACTTCCGAAAGCTGAAAGGCTGAATTAGACTATTGATCGACGTGCATGATTTTCTAATAGTTTTTGTCTTGGCTGCTACGTTGTTCGCTGCTAATTGTGCTTTTATCCTTGGCTTTAACCATCGGAGATATCAGCATGGTGTCCCATTGGGCCTAATCACTTCTTGGCTAGGGTAAAGATAAGCACCAAAATATCAGGAGTGAAAAAGCCACAACTGATAGACTAACGGCTTTTAGCCGGGCAGAGCATGTGTTGCTTTTCGGGCATTTGGTAGGCTATTTCAGTTCACAACAGGTGCTACTGTGAATGCAAAGGGTTTTGGAACGCAGAGATAATCGCCAAGATCTGGGGTACTCCGAATGCAGATCTGAGAAGATGTGCAGCAACACCCTCGGTAGACGTGTAGACATTGCTGGATATTGAATATAGTGTATATAGTTCAAAGACTAACCATTTTCACAATTACTTTAAAGGTTTGGCCGCGTCACCGCGTGTGGGATGGAAATGACGAGGTTCGTTTAGAGTTGACAGTCGCCCAAGGCTTTCAATAGTCCAAAGCCACAATTCTAAGCGAACCTGCGGCTGGATCATGGCGGTTTTATAGCTCCGCGTACAGTACCCAGTTAATCCTCCGACAACACTCCAAACTTTACTCCGTTCCAACAATGGTGGTGCGCTGTTCGAATCACCAGTCGGCCGCTGTTGACAGCGCACTGTACTCCGTATAGCCGCCAACAACTTGAAAATCATCAAGGTCGTAGCAGTGTGCCATTGGCTCAGGCTGTCGGACTGTCGGCCTAACCAGGATCTTGGGTTCCAACAGCGGAAGACTCGGGGAAACGTGCGGAATTATGTTTCCTGTCCCTTGATGGTTGTGTATCATCGGGTCGGTTCAATTGGATGAACTAAACTGCCAAGAACGATAGCCCCTTGCTGGGTTGTCAGCTTGCCACGCTTTCTTTATATCAGAACCAACCACGCGATAAGATAACCGAGTGATACGACGCAACGTCGGGGATTCGACACCGCTGAGACACAACGACTGAGTCCTTATTTGGTCTTTCAGCCCCTTTAGTTTCAATAGCCTGATGCTAACGGACGAGGTGGTTGCAATTCAAGTAGAGCTGAGCAAGTTCATCAGCTGTGATCGTGAAAAGGAACATACTATTCCTTTACGATTGTCCCCTGCATTCACATCAATAGTTCAGTTCATTCTAGCCTGCCCAGCAATTCTGCGTCGTCTAGACCACATAGAGAGGTCGCCAGCGCTCAGTGACGGCAAAGTAAGCATACGTCATTGGCAACGGCGCTAATATAGGAGTCACATCTTGCACATCCTTGTCATATTCTCCAAAGGTACTCTACTGGAAGCAAAGTCAGGGAAGAACTAAAACTGTGGGCTGGCAGTGAAATCTCTGTTATTTAGAGGTGCTGGGTAAGGTACAAGTGGAAAAGGCATTATTGTATCTTCAATCTTGTCTACACAACGCTAGAGGTTGCAGGCGCGTTATGTAGACTATTTCCCTCTTCTACCTGGTAAGCAAGCCTTAAGGGCTAAGCTCATCTCAACAAATAGTCGTGAAAACATGAGTCTTCGTACGTGGTTTGATCCCCAGTACATAGTCGTGGAAAATGGATAGCAATCACTAACAGGCAGATCGGGAGTACAAAGCTACCTCGTACATGTAGCAAGGCACGTTGAGCAGCCAGCTGACCCTGTCGATCCTAGCAGGGATGATTTTAGCTCTGACACAAGTTTCGATCCCTAGTGAGGAGCTGCGGAGAGCAGTGGTTGGAACTTCGTGAGATAATTGGCGTCATATTAAATGAGTCTTCACTGTAGTCTTTCATGTTAAATTTAACGGAAGGTGTTTCTCGAAGATGAAACAGCTCCGGGCCCGATTCTCCCTGCCTGATCTGTTAAAAGGCGAATCAGCCAGGGGGTGACAAGGACTTGGCTTATGGTCAATGGTGCAGGGGATGAGACCGTAATTAGCGCAAGCACCTAACAACAAGCCCATTCACAAGACAACTTCACTAGTCGTCCTGATGAGCAATGGTTTGATCCCAGTCGTTTGATACAATCAGCATGCTTCTATGTTGGAATGCTCTGCTGGCGACTTGTTGCCATTGCGCACCGCAGAACGATACATACTGAATCAGGCTGTTGTCCTACCTTGCGGCTCAACGCCACTTAGAGTGCATTGGCTAGAAATGCAACAAGTCCCATGACTCGCTAGACATCCATTCTTATCCAATATCTCTTAACCCCTCATTCTGTTTTAGGATGCACAGCCACCTGGGAGGTTGAAACTGGACGCAGAGTCAACACTCAACAGGCGTCCAGCTGTATCAGGTTAGCAAGATTGTCGGAAGCTCCGGCGAGAGTGATTTGACGAGACGATACCTATCTATTCCAAGCCCTGCAGGAGGTTCCCGGTGTTAAATGGATCTTCTTAGCATCACCAGCGCCTCAGTCGCGTTGGCTGCCACTGTCTACAGATGCGCGATTGAGGTCAAAAGTATCGTTGGCACGATCGCCGACGCAGCCGACTCGCTATCAGATCTAACCGAAGAGGCTCAACTAATTCAGGGAGCACTCCAGGGTGTCGAGGATGCCTTGCGGGGCAATCAAGAAGCAATCTCTCGATACAATATCGAAGAGGTTTTCTCGATTGCAGTCAAGGGCTGTCGCGCGACGTTGGCGTGCATCAAGCAGGAGTTTGAGCTTCTTTTTAATCGGCATGATTGGAGAACTCGTTTCATGGGGTTATGGAAGGAAGACGCTACGAAAAGGCTTCTCGGGCGACTCGATCGCAAACGAGGTAGTATCTTGCTGCTGCTTCAACTTCTGAGCCTGTAAGACTGACCACGAGTATGGAGTGCGAAACTTTAGCTGACACAGAGTCAAAGGAGCTCAGTACGAGAAGTTCAGGCCCTGGTCACCAAAAGGCAGGGTGCTTTGACAGCTGCGAAAGAGGATATCACAGCTCTGATGCCGACTTACTGGACTTGCCGTGAGACAATCTTTGACTCGCTCGACAAAGAAACTGTCGACAGCATCTACACGGACTGGGAGAGTCGGGAGAGCAAGTTGAGTACAACCGAGTTTGACTTTGGTCGGGAAATCGTCAACACAAGAGCCTATCGTCGAGCTCTCGGTCAAGCGTAAGCCAAACGCAGCCGAGAGCTCCCGCACAAAGCGCTTGACGTCCACACCCGGGATCCCAACACCGGAATCATAGAATCAGTTGAGGATCTTATTGATCTGAGCTATGGGACGAGTCAAGGAACCGCTCAAGTGCGGTCAGATTTGTCCTCACAATTGTACAAGGACCTAGTAGGTCTGCAATTCGTGCTGGGAACTGTGGAGGGAAGGGCGCATAGCCCTGAAAGCCTTGGCAGTTGTCGAACAGCCGAGCCAGCAGATGTGCAAGGGATGACTGATCACTTAAAAGACTCTGACTCCTCGGCTGAGTCTAGAAATAGACAATCAGAATATTGGGCGCCTAGAATCCGGCGATGGACTCAAGCTACAACTGGAGCAAAACAGGACAAGTCGCAAGACGCAGAGGCTCTTACCAATCAATTGGGATCAGGGATGTATGTTGATAGCAGCAGCTTGTCAACTGCACCTCCAGATATACCTGCAGACGGCACTCTGGTCACTACGATAGGTTCAGGAGAGAGGCTACCAAGTCACAGACCTCTTTGCTCATGGAGTACTTCGAAGGTGGAAAAGGACAGAGTATTCCCACCGATACTCTCCTCAAACGTCGTATACGCCTAACGTCTGAGAGGGAAGTAGTTGACATACAAGCCCATCCTCGGGTTGTAGAGGCTAGCCGTGTTGACCGAGCTTCCGACGTAGTCTTGGATGAGCCACTCGACGGTGATTCTTTGGGAAGTTCCCAGTCCCCAAACATTTTCAGTCTTCAACAAAGCCTAGCTGACCTTGAAGCTAAGCACGGTCGTGGACGACGACGACGAGCAAGTCCACGAGGATCCGACGATGACACGAGACCTAGGAGAACAAACATTGCCAGAAGACCGCGCCCTCAAGTCAAACAAAGCGAGCGCAGTAAGAGCGCCGATTCCACTGAAGTCAACCGAGGAACACCGCCAAAGGCAAACAATCCCAGATTTCTCAAAACTCTCGAAGATGCTATACAAAAGCTGATTCTACCCGAACTCAATGCAAAACGTGAGACAGCTCAAAGGGGGCGTCGATTTACTGAAGCAGAAGTCTCTCGTTCCATGGCCTCTTGCTAAGGCGAGCAGGACAGAGGAATCATGCTCTTCATTGCCCAACTGGGATTGATGAGAGATAGGGGGACAAGTAGGGGGAGAGGGGTTCAGTATAGTAAAAGTGACTATGCAGAGATCGAGAGACAAGAATCTCATTACCGACAAATCAAACATACCTATATAGGGTATTTAGTGTATAAACACGTTTCATTGAGTGGGCTGCACGTTAAAGATTGTATTTTCAGCAGTACTTCTCCCACGTCCCATTCTATGATAGACTTTTGAGAAGATGCGTAAAGTATGTTAGAGCAATATTCCTAATAGTCGGGTGAGATTGTACAGCGCGGTATGACAAACCTGCTCTGAGTTCTTGTCGGTACCATCAGGACTAACTATAATAACTGAATATATTCGTAGAGACGGGGACTACTACATAACTATTAACTATGCGACGTAGCTAAGGTCAATGGTCAGCAAATATCTATACCCGAAAGAACAGCTTCTAGCATGAACTCCAAGATAAAACTCGCTATACCAAAAATGAACAGCTACAGCACGAACCACCAACATGCCAACCTTCAACGGCATATCGGTCCTGATCAAGAAACAAATTATGTCATTTCGCATCATCAGGTTTTCTTCGGTAAATAGGCCCGACGAGCATCAGACTATCTTCCATTTCTGGAAATCTGGGGTATCGGCCGGAAACGGACTTAAGAGAGACTCCGTCCGTAGGGTTCATGAAGTGGTGTGTTGCTGGTGATGTGACATTGTGGAGGTGGATCTCATATTTAGCCGTTGAAGAAATGGATCGACGGGATCGAAATAAGCATTTCTATTTGCGTATATCCGTATAACCGCCTCGCTTGGATATATAAGGGGTTGATACCAGGGTATGGTCTTGGGTATTCTCTGGCTGTACACAAATCATTTGGACAATGGCAGATATCTGAGATACACTGTTCATCTAGATATTAGAATCACCTTCATCCCTGCCATTGTGTCAACATATTCTTAGTCAATCTCACATAATGCCTCGCAAATACCACCTCACCTCACCCATCCCAGCCCCAATACGCATCAACCAATCTGAAGCTATTCGGGAAGCGGACACTCCAAAACCCCGTAGGCCAACTCATGCCACTACCTTTAAGCTCACGCCACCAATTCAGTCAAGACAACGCTATGGTTGGCCTGACCTCCTCACGTCAATGGATCACCTGCGACCCTTGAAAAAGCGGGCTGTCGACTGATTGGTCTTCAGCGGGTGACCCCTGTAAAGAACCCCTGTAATGGCTTTGCTGATGGAGGGTCAGATCTGACCGAAGAACTCAAAGGTCCCCAGGTTTTTTATGTTTTCGCATTTCGGTTTCGCTATGCTAAACGAGAAGTCGCGTATTTGAGCGAGCAGGTCTTGATAGTGATTGTATAAGTATCTGATCGTCCTAGCAAAGAGGGATCGTGTGTAGTAATTATTTTGCATCTCAGATTGAGAAATTGAAAAAAGAGAATTGGGTATCGTCATAAATGCAGGCAAGTCGTCCGTCGATGTCTGCCAGATGGTCCATCCCCAATGAAAGACCTCAACTCCATAAAGACAAAACCCGTTTGCAAGAGAACTGGTCTCACAATATGTTTGAAACTCGTACCAGGAGACTTTCAAGTCAAATAAAGAACCGCTCGGCCATCCTATTTCATAGAGAATTGATTCCCGTGAGAGGATAATTCCAGTTGCCCATCAATCTGCTCCCGTAGGCGAAGTCTCTCTGCTTCTCTTCCTCTTCAAATCATCACCTTCGTGTAAGCTCAAAGGTGACTGTTCGCGTTGATTTGGCGGACTATGCTCTGGCGTCGGAAGTCTTATGCAAGTGCAATGCCTCAGAAGTTCTTCACATCTCGCAAGCCTTTCCAAAAGATCTTGATTCGGGCGTCTGCGCTTCCTTGGCGGAGCTGGTAAACTTGGAGTGCAGACTGTTTTAAGCTGTCAAACCGTCAGTATCAACTACACTCAAAGTTTTGTTGAGGGAATTACCCTTATGCAATTCGAACACGGACTCTTCCGATCGCATTTCTTTTTCCTCTGTTGGCAGAGCACACATGACAGCACTCTCTTGCGTGCCTTCTTCGGCTCCGAATCCATCGACGTGTTTGTAACTGTAGGGCTCAAGTCCGTAGACTCATCCCGATGCGAAGCAGGACTCGACATTCTCGTATGAAAATTTACGATAATTATCCTTTTCTTTACAATGATCTCCAACTTTGCATCTCATGAGATGTCGATGTCGACTTTAAAAGCATATAGCCCAAACTCAAAACCCTCCGGACTAGGGTGAAGACGATTGGGTAGCAGATCATGCAACAAAGTGCATGGGGGTGCCACACTCGGGCAGTCGGGCTCGAGACGCATCCCGAGAGCTCTCCACAACTTCCCGAGGACCAGGGGGTGACAGACCGGGATATTGGGGACTTGTGAGATGCGGATAATTCTGGTGAACATGCAATTCGGAAGACGCAGTCTGTCAAGAGTCCGCTCGGCCGACTTAAAAGGTCTGTGAGGTTTATGTGTTCATTATCACGACACTGAAGCTTTATTTCCAGCGTTTCGTTGCAGTTTTTTTCGTATTGGAAATTCTGTTGATGTGAGAGGCTGCAGTATTGGACATCAGATCATTATGAGTCCACTCGCTTGCAAGTCACTTTAACTCAATCTCTAGATTTCTGAAGCTCAAACTTTCGGCCTATACTGCCTCTGTTAATACGCAAGAGATCAAAATACCCCATAGCATTCCAAAAGAAACACAGATCAAGCAATCAATCATGGCATCAACTTATATGGGCGGAACCTCCGTCCAGCCAGCACCACTACCTGGACTGGGACCAAATGTGACAACAAACAATCAGACTACTCCTCAAACGCCCGTGAATCCAAGTTCAGACACAACTCCCACCAACTATTCTCAAGACCACATGGCTTCAAAGGACGAAACACCAGCCAAGTCCACCACAGAAGATGAAGAAGACTCGGAGCTCGAGCGCAGACACAGCATTGTCCGCGACTTGGCACGCCAGTACACCAACCAGAGTCAGATGTCTGCTATCAGCGGTAATCCCTTTACAGCAGATGAAAATAGTCCACTGAATCCAAGAAGCGACAAGTTTAGAGCTTTGGCTTGGGCAAAGGCCATTTCGAAATTGCACAGTGAGACTGGCTTTACGAACCGCAAAGCAGGTGTTTGTTATCAGAACTTGAATGTTTTTGGATATGGGCAGCCGACAGATTATCAGAAGAACGTGGCCAATATCTGGCTTGACGTGGCTTCACTTCCGCGACAGTTGATGGGGTATGGAAAGACCAGGATCGACATCATCCGAGACTTTGATGGAGTTGTCAAGAACGGAGAGATGTTGGTTGTATTGGGACCTCCTGGATCTGGTTGTTCAACATATCTCAAGACCATTTCCGGCGAGACGAGTGGTATTTACATCAACGATGATGCATATTTTAATTACAGGGGTAAGTTGACAAACTTGACTCAGGCTCGGACTGGCTAAACATCACCAGGCATAACGGCCCACGAGATGCACACCCGCCATCGCGGAGAAGCTATCTACACCGCAGAAGTAGACGTCCACTTCCCCCACCTCACAGTTGGCGACACCCTCGACTTCGCCGCCCACGCCCGCGCCCCACGCTCTATCCCCGGCGGCATCGACCGCGAGACCTTCATATCACACTCGCGCGACGTGGTAATGGCCATGTTCGGCATAAGCCACACGGTAAACACAAAAGTCGGAAACGAGTACGTCCGCGGCGTGTCCGGCGGCGAGCGCAAACGCGTCACCATCGCCGAAGCGTCTCTCAGCGGCGCCCCATTACAGTGCTGGGATAATAGCACGAGAGGTCTTGACTCAGCGAATGCGGTGGAGTTTTGTAAGACGTTGAGGCTGCAGACGCAGATGTCTGATACGGCGGCTATGGTGTCGATATATCAGGCTCCGCAGGCTGCTTATGATATTTTTGACAAGGTTGTTGTGTTGTATGAGGGAAGGCAGATTTTCTTTGGAGGGACGAAAGTGGCGAAGCGGTATTTTGAAGATTTGGGGTTTGAGTGTCCTGCGCGACAGACGGTGCCTGATTTCTTGACGTCGATGACGAGTCCACAAGAGCGAATTATCCGAAAGGGCTTTGAAGACCGCGCACCGAGGACACCAGATGAATTCGCAGCAGCATGGAAAGCCTCCCAAGCCAACATCCTTCTGCAGCAAGAAATCGAAGAGTATAAGCGCGACTTTCCGATAAATGGACCTGAAGCAGAAGAGTTTAGAGCGAATCGACGAGCAGCGCAGGCGAAGAACCAACGAAAGAAGAGTCCGTACACGTTGAGCTACTGGCAGCAGACGAAGCTATGTGTCTGGCGAGGTTTTAAGCGGCTTGTCACGGATCCGACTATTACGCTGACGCAGTTGTTTGGGAATTTCATCATGGCGCTGATTGTGGGGAGTGTGTTTTATAATATCAACCAGACGACCTCGAGCTTTTTTCAGAGGGGGGCTTTGCTGTTTTTGGCTTGTTTGTCTAATGCGTTTTCTAGTGCTCTTGAGGTAAGTCATCCAGTCTCTATTCTCCCCGTCACCGTAAGCTGACTGTTCCAGATCCTCACGTTGTATGCTCAACGACCTATCGTCGAGAAGCATGATCGCTACGCCCTATATCATCCATCGTCTGAAGCAGTGGCTTCTATGCTCTGCGACATGCCATACAAGATCCTCAACGCCTTCACATACAATCTGACACTCTACTTCATGACCAACCTTCGCAGAGAACCCGGTCCCTTTTTCTTCTTCCTTTTCATCACATTTCTCGTCACACTCTGCATGTCCATGATTTTCAGAACAATTGCTTCTGCGTCTCGAACACTCTCTCAAGCAATGGTTCCCGCTGCCCTACTTATTCTCGCATTGGTTACCTTCACAGGCTTCGTTATTCAGATCGACTATATGCTCGGTTGGTGCCGGTGGATCAACTACGTCAATCCGCTGGCGTATGCATTCGAGTCGCTTATGGTGAACGAGTTTCATAACCGCAAGTTTGAGTGTAACTTGTTTATTCCTACTTACCCGAATGCAGCGCCTGAGAATCGCGTTTGTTCGACTGTTGGTGCTGTACAGGGTGAACCTATGGTTTCAGGGGACAGGTATATCAACCTATCGTTCTCATACTATCATGCGCACAAGTGGCGAAATGTCGGTATTGTTATTGCTTTTACGCTTCTTTTCCTTGCGACATACATGTTCTTTGCTGAAGCTGTCAGCGCAAAGAAGTCAAAGGGAGAAGTACTTGTCTTCCGCCGTGGGCACAGGCTTGCAAAGAATAGAGGTGATGCTGAATCTAGTCCAGCGGGTCGAGTGGCCATCACGGAGAAAGAAGGCTATGGAGAGGGACAGCCGTCGAACTTCAAGTCAACGAGTGTCTTCCACTGGAACAACGTTTGCTACGATATCAAAATCAAGAGTGAAAACAGGCGTATTCTTGATAATGTAGCCGGATGGGTCAAGCCCGGTACAATGACGGCTCTAATGGTAATCCCTCCAGTCTACTCATCCCTCTCAACACTAACAAATTCAGGGCGTCTCAGGAGCAGGCAAAACAACCCTCCTCGACTGCCTCGCCGACCGCACAAGCATGGGCGTCATACACGGCGACATCCTCGTCGACGACAAACTCCGCGACGCCTCCTTCCAGCGCAAAACGGGCTACGTCCAACAACAAGACCTACACCTATCCACAACAACAGTCCGCGAAGCCCTCAACTTCTCCGCCATAATGCGTCAGCCAAAACACATTCCAGTCAAACAAAAGATCGCATACGTTGATGAAGTCATCAAAATGCTAGATATGCAGGACTATTCCGAAGCAGTCGTTGGTGTTCTGGGCGAGGGGTTGAATGTGGAACAACGGAAACGCTTGACGATTGGTGTTGAACTCGCTGCAAAACCGCCAGTTTTACTGTTTGTCGATGAGCCTACTTCTGGATTAGACTCGCAGACTTCATGGGCTATTCTGGATCTGCTAGAAAAGCTGGCTCGAAGCGGACAAGCTATCCTCTGCACCATACACCAACCATCAGCCATGCTCTTCCAGCGCTTCGATCGTCTACTCTTCCTAGCCAGCGGAGGCAAAACAGTGTATTTCGGAGACATCGGCGATCATTCACGCACAATGACTCGCTATTTCGAATCTCACGGCGCAGAACCGTGTCCGCCTGAAGCAAACCCCGCAGAATGGATGCTCGAGGTAATCGGCGCAGCACCCGGTTCCGAGACGAGTCTCGACTGGCCGCAGATCTGGAAAGATTCCTCCGAGTTTGCTGATGTTCAGAAACACTTGCAGGAATTATCTCATCATCAGGTTGAGAAGAGTCAGGATGAAGATCCGCATTTGTACGATGAGTTTGCTGCTACGTTTACGACGCAGTTGAAGTATGTCACGACGAGGGTTTTTGAGCAGTATTGGAGAACGCCTTCGTATATCTACTCGAAAGCGGCGCTCTGTACGCTCGTGGCGTTGTTTATTGGCTTTTCGTTTTATCAGGCGCCTAATACGGCGCTTGGACTGCAGAATCAGATGTTTGCGATTTTTCAGGTGCTGACTGTCTTTGGCCAGCTCACGCAGCAACAGGTAAGCCAGACTCACTCAAATACGTTCTAGCAAGTGTAAGACTAACTATCTAGATGCCACACTTTGTTATTCAGCGAGATCTGTATGAAGTCAGAGAGCGACCCTCCAAAACATACAGCTGGCAGGTCTTCATCCTAAGTCAAATCATCGTCGAGATCCCATGGAACACCCTCATGGCCGCGATTATGTACTTCTGCTGGTACTACCCCATCGGTCTATACCGCAACGCCGAACCCACCGACGCCGTAGCTGAACGCGGCGCCCTGATGTTCCTGCTCTTCCTCGTCTTTATGCTCTTCACCTGCACTTTCACCGATTTCATTATCGCGGGGTGCAGCTCAGCTGAAACAGGAGGAAACATCGCCAACCTGCTTTTCATGATGTGTCTCATCTTCTGCGGTGTTCTCGCAACACCAGACAGTTTCCCCAAGTTCTGGATCTGGATGTATCGCGTCAGTCCGTTTACATACCTTATATCAGCCATCTTGTCCACCGCGGTAGCGAATACAGAAGTCGTTTGTGCGCAGAACGAATATGTGGTTTTTCCACCGCCGGAGGGGAAGACGTGCGGGGAGTATATGCAGGCGTATATCAAGAGCGCGGGAGGATATCTTGTGGATGAGAGCAGTAACGATACATGCACGTATTGTACTATCGGAGACAGTAATGTATTTTTGGCGGGGGTTCGGTCGCATTATGATGAGCGGTGGAGGAATTTTGGGTTGATGTGGGTTTATATCATCTTTAATGTTTTTGCGGCTTTGGCGTTGTATTGGCTTGTTAGAGTCCCGAAGAATAAGAAGGGGGAGAAGGAGAAGAAGGAGTGAGAAGGCGGTAGAAGCAAGGTGGGAGGATCGCTTGTATAATTCTCTTGTATCGTGTATTTACTGTATGTCAGTTTACTTGTCAGCCGTCCAATTTCAAAAGCCATAAACAGTGATACTCACTTGTCATAATCGCTAGTCATCATCCTCTTAGGTATCTTAAGCTTCTCATAGTCCAATGAACAGAGGTTTTTCTGCTATCTAGCCCTGTCAAGCTTGTACTTTCTATATGGTTCACTCTTCAAGCATCTTCCGTGAATATTCTCGTGTTCAACAAACATATCCGAAAATCCATTTTTGAAGGTCAAGTTCAGGTTCACTAAAGCATGCCGGTAAACTTCGCCATTAATGTCGCTATACTTCTTGGTACTTTCTCAGCCAGTCCCCTAGGCACCTAAAAAAGCGAGCCGGAGAACGGTTACTGAAAACGTAGTCCAGCTTTCAGCTGCATAGCCATGTCTCACCTGCGAACCCTTATCATCCAATCAAACACGACGTTTTCGTAACGGGAGAAACAAGCTTCGACCACCAAATACCTATCGCATCTTCAGCCGCAGCCACCAGATAGAATATAACGCTAAAATATCATTTCTAGTACTAAAATAATACGCTATTGATATTCTAAGACACTATCACATACCTTGTTGTGAATATGGTAAGGTGCGTGTTCTATACGCGCTTAGCTCCCGCCACAGGGCTGAACTATTGAAAGCTGAACAAACGCCACACGAACATGACCTCCCCTCTTTTGATTTCACATGTTTGTAGCACCCATACACTGATCTGGACACTTGCAGTGAGTAACACATGCAATGCACAGCCTAAACGGTGTATGACGAGACTCTTGTGACTGCTTACATTAAGCTTCGGCAGTGACCGATATTACACTTTGTGGAACGCCATACCCCTCTCCGGCTAGGCAACATCGCTGTGTCTGCTCACGATAGGAGGGCGGCTTGGAAAAATAAGGAATTGAGGGGTTGCAGGTCTGTGAGTCAACAAATAAGCGTCGTCACATACTGTGATACCTAGCATGACGCCTCTCGCCCAACGGGTGATAGATCACAAGGAGGATGACTTGCATGTGCCTGTATTCTGCCTAGTTCGATGCTTGAGATTCAGGTATAAAGCGACCATGATATCCTACTGAAATGTGAGGGACACAAGCACGATGGCTTCTGTACTCAGTAAAGAGTCTCTCGCCATTTCTTTCTCTATCGTTACACTACTCATTGGACTCTCTCACTTCAACATGATCTCTCTCAAGTCCATCTTCAAGTCCGTCTACATTCGTCTTTGTAATTCGTCAACATCTTTGTCCACTGGCACAAGCTCCCAACCTGGCTCGGCGTCTTCAACCTCCTCGCTCTTCGATATGAACTCCGCGAGAAGAACCTTCACGACACTTACCCCAATGCAGAGTTCCAGGGTACCGCGGCTGATTGCCCCATGAAGAACTCAAAGTTTATCGCAAGCAGGAACTCAGATGGTGATTTCAACGATTTGTCGCGCCCAAAGATGGGTTGTGCTGGTAAGAGATTCGGTCGGAATGTTCCGAGAAATCATACCGCGCCACCCACTCAGCAGGAACTCCTTACTCCCAATCCAAGAATCATATCAGAGAAGATTCTTGCTAGACCTGAAGGCCAGTTCAAACCCGCCGAGATCGTCAATCTCCTCGCCGCAGCGTGGATCCAATTCCAAGTACACGATTGGGCCCAGCACTCTCTCGTTACCAACGGTGACAAAGACGTTGAGATTCCTCTAGACAAAGCCGACAGATGGTCAGAGCGCATCATGAAGATCCCTCGAACAAAGAAAGACGATCCTCTTTCGCAACAGGATATCGAAACACCGGCTTATACCAACGAATGCACTCATTGGTGGGACGCTTCTCAGATCTACGGATCCACTGAAGCTGAGACAAAAGCTCTCAGGGCAAAGTGTGATGAATCATATCCCGGTCAACTTCATGTCACACGTGAGAAAGGCGTGCAGTTCCTCCCCCGGTCAGACGACGGTATTCCCAAGACTGGGTTCAGACAGAATTGGTGGTTGGGACTTGAACTTCTTCATACTCTGTTTGCGCTTGAGCATAACGCTATTGCTACGCAGCTTCATCTTTCGAACCCCAGTTGGTCAAGTGATCAGATTTTTGATACCGCGCGACTTATCAATTGTGCTCTTATGGCCAAGATTCATACTGTTGAGTGGACACCCGGTATTCTGCAACATCCAGCGCTACAGATTGGGATGAATGCGAACTGGTGGGGACTTTTGGGCGACAAAGTATGTCTTTTGATTCTGAGTGATGAATGGTTTCTAACTGATGGTGATAGCTCTGGCGTGTCTTTGGGCGTGTCTTTGACAACAAATCAGAAGTCATCTCTGGTATTCCCGGATCAGGCGTCGATCACGATAACGTCCCATACTGCCTTACAGAAGAATTCGTCTCCGTCTACCGTCTCCATCCTCTCATTCCCGACAACGTAGCATTCTTCAGCATCAAAGACGGCCAGCACAAGGGCACACTTCCCATCAAAGAGGTTGCCTTTGAATCAGCCCATAAGCCTTTCGCCGAAGACAAATCAGGTCTCGGCCTTTCCTTTGCTGATGTCTTTTACTCCTTCGGCGTTAATTATCCAGGTGCCATTCGAGCCCATAATATGCCAAATTTCCTACGCGACTTGAATATTCCGGGTGATAAGGACTTTCCCCACGGTCGACACTTGGACTTGGGAACTATTGACATTCTTCGTGATCGTGAGCGCGGCGTTCCTCGCTACAACGCTTTCAGACGCCTATTTCACATGGCACCTGCAAAGAGCTTTATTGACCTCACAGGCGGTGATGCCAAGTTGGCTGCTGAGTTGGAAGAAGTCTACAATGGTGATCTCGAAGCCGTAGATCTTCTCGTCGGTACACTCAGTGAGCCATTGCCCCAAGGCTTTGGCTTCAGCGACACTGCCTTCCGAGTGTTTATCCTCATGGCTACTCGCCGCATTAAATCTGATCGTTTCCTGGCTGGTGATGGTTGGTGTCCTGAGGTGTATACTCGCGAGGGCATCAATTGGGTGCAGAATAACACGATGAAGGATGTTTTGTGTCGACACTTTCCTGAACTTGCTGCAACGCTGCATAATGTTAAGATTGTAAGTATTTCTTTCTTGTCGTTTTGATGACCCTAAAACTAACGCAATAACAGGCTTTCGCTCCTTGGACCAAGATTGGTCAGACCAAGGCTTACGCGGGTCCAGAGACTAACAAGGCAAAGAACTGAGATTTTTGTTCATGAAAGGGATAGACCTCTTTTGTTTAAGAGTTGGCTCGAAGATGGCGGATTGGAAATTTGGTTGTAATTTTTAATCCTTATACGACGCAAAGGCTGAGCTTTTCTTGGCTCATGCCCTGATGTAGGAGAGACTAGTAGATTCAGAGAGCCAATTAGCTACAAATTACAACTTTCTTGACAATTTTCTTTAGACTGGAGTATCAGGCAGGGTATGGCATCCTCATTGACTATCCTCTGAACTGTCTAGCAGCCAAAACTATCTCAAGTATACCAAGTTGGCTCAGGATACTCTCCCAACAAAAGATACCTTCCCAACTCCCTATTCTTATACGCCACAGGATCATGCAGCGTATGCGTTCTCAAATCCCTCCAGAACCTATCCAACCCAACCTTTGCAGCCGTAGACCTCGAGCCCGTAACTTCAAACACGCCCGACGTGATCTTGAGACCAGTGTCTGTAGTGACCACCTTGAGACTGGCAACCCATTCGGCGAACTCACCGCGTTGCTCGGCTGTAACTGCGGAACGATCTTGTGAGTACTTTGCGTAGAGGGAGTCGGCTTCAGCGTTGACTTTCTCGGCTAGTGCTTCGGTGGCGCGGAGGTGGGCGAAGAAGTTGCCGTAGGTGGAGAGGATGTAGAACTCGTCTGTTGCTTTCTCCTTGTTCTGAGAATTTGTTAGAAACTGTTGGCTTGAGAGTGTGGGTTACTTACATCGCCGCCGAACGGCCAGGCGCGAGTGTTCTTGAGAGTATACTCCTTGGCAAACTCAAGAGCACCCGCCGCAATTCCGAGGTAGAGGTTGGCGAAGTTGAGTTGAATTCTGTATTCCATGTTAGCGAACCTAAATGATCATATGACACTTGGGACACTTACGTCGGCAAGAAGAGGCTGGTGAAGGGAATAGCCAGAATATTAGGATCAGGCTTCTTCGCTTCAACATCCCAACCCAAGGCATCATCCCACGGCGCCTCAACATTCTCAATATTAACACCGCCCGACTCCGTAAGTCTCAACCCGACGTTATCCCAGTTATGCTTAAACTGGATACCAGGCTGCTGTGTCGGAACAATAGCAAAGATATGCTCTTCCTTCTCACCATAAACACCCTCAAGAACAGTAAGATCGGAAATCACACCGCCGGTGCTAAAGTTCTTGAAACCATTGAAGACAATCTTATCTCCGTTGGAAGTAATCTTGAGATCATTGTCGCGAGGGTTCACAGCACCACCGACGAAGTAATTGTTTGAGATGATTAGCTTGTGAGTGCGGTCTGCCTGCTCGGGAGTTCCGACTACGTTGGCGGTTGTGGACCAGACGAGATGGTAGCCGAGAAGCATGCCAACAGATCTATCACTCATCAGCCTCCATACCTCATAATATGCTCGATAAGGCTTACCCGTCTGTTTTGGCAACTTCGCGAATTGCTCTGAAACCAACGCTCCACGGCTGTTCACCACCGCCATACTTGGCTGGACCGAGGATCTTGAGAAGACCAGAGTGCTTGAGAAGAGCGACTTCAGCCTTGGGAGATTTGTTCGCGCGCTCCCGAGCTGGAGCGTCTTTTGCTAGGACTTGAGCGACATCTTTGGCACGCTTGATCCAGCCCTCAGCGTCAGTGGGGAGAGTGGACCACTGAGCTTCATACTCTTTGTAAACAGCTGGGTCGGAGCTCTCAAAAGTGGTGGCCATGATGAGAAATGTTTGGTATAATGACAATATGACTCTATGAAGAATAACGACTGGAGGGGAAATACTTGAGAAATATGCTGCCTATATAGGCAGATAGCAGCTCACATTGCGTATGCAACATCGGGTATGTCGTTATCACAGCTGCAGGGACAAACGGGTAAAACTGTCTGCAGCTCAACCTAACCTCGGCAGTTGAGCAATTTATCTATGGCGATCATTCTCCAGTAATTGTGTCAATGTCAAAGCGGTTATCTAGCGACTGTACCATGAGCTGATCCTTTGTTGCGTGATTGGCGTCATCAAGGTTCGACTGGGGTATTGGCGTGTTTCGGTCTAAAATGATGAGATGGGCGGCACAAAGCATGTCATCCAGAATGACTAAGCAATACATACACCTCAGCACTTATCAGTTTGGTAGAACTGTTTCAATTACTGTAAGTTATTTTTTAATGGATTGAACTATTTGGTGATTGAATCTGTTCTTATATTGTGTCTAGAATGAATATGTAAGTGATTAGATGTCTTTAACTAGTCCTACGTGTCCTAGTCTAATCTGAAAGGAAATAATTAAAGCCAGCAAGCAAATACAGTAATTAGAAAAAGAATAACAAATATTGAAGCAGCGATCAAAGAGCCAGGATGACATGGTTCCTACCAGACAGTACAATTTCCAAACATGGTAGGGGTACAATCCTCGGCGTCAGATCTCAACAGGGAACCTTTTCCGAAGGGATGCACCGTACAAATAAAAGCAAATCGGGACAGGTATAAAACCAACCGTGATGAATGCCAACACACTGTTCCCCCAGCCCAGACCCAGGTTTGCATACAGTGTCGGCGCAGCAAGGGGCAGAAAAGCTCCAGTCAGGTTGCGAAGCAGTGTAATAGCCGCGAGTGCTGATGCTGCTGCTTGAGGCCCAAAGATGTCGATTATATACGTCTGCGACGATGAATTGATGATAACGGCTCCAGGTCCACAGATAGCAGTGCCAATGATAGGCACGACCCAATGAACCTTGTACTCAGTGGTCCAACCGTAGATAAATAACCCGATTGGAAACATTGGAGATACAAACATCATCATGATAAGCCGTCGTTCAGCGCGGTAGTTCCCCTCTTTAGCATTCAGCAGACGATCACTAAGCTTGGCAAAGGTGATGACACCTATGGCGCAGCCAACTCCAACGCCAGTGTAAGCCAGGCCGGAAATACTGACGCTCCAATGATAAGTGTTTTCGTAGACAGTAGGAAATGTGGCGAAGAGAAGCATGGTTACACCAAAATTGAAGGCGATATATAATGAGATAAGAGCGACGATTGGCGATTTGAAGAGGAATTTCATCGGTCGGGTTAGGGCGTGCAGCACAAGCTGTTTGACGGGAGTCTGTTTGTCGCCGGCGGCCCGGAGGTTTGGATTGCCGGTCTCTTTACGAAGTCTAGCGGCCTTGGACTTGAGGATGTTCATGGAGCTTGTCTCGTGCATGAACAAGAAGGTGATGGCCGTGACTGCTCCAGCCTAATGGGATCATCATCCATTAGCTTGAAATCAGAAATGGAGTGAACTGGGTAATACTTACCAGGATCAAAATAAGATAGAAACACCACCTCCATCCAAGATTCTCAACAACGAATCCTCCCACAATGGGGCCAAGGACCTAGTTGCACCATCAGCTTAGTCAAATCCTCAAACATTGAAAAGAAAACATACAGGTCCAAAAAGCGGTCCAGCCGTGAAAATAGCCATCGCAACACCCCTCTCCTCCTTCGGCAAAAGATCAGCCACCGTCCCCCCGCCCGTAGACATATACGACGCAGCAGCCAAGCCTGTCAAAAGCCGAAACACCAAAAACTCAGCAACATTAGTGCTCCTCGCACAACCAGCCGTAAAACCCATATAGAATACTGAGCTCGTGCGGTAGATTGGCATGCGGCCAAAGACCTCAGACATGGGGGGTATGAATAACTGGCCAAGCGCAAAACCGAGTGATGCCATGGTGATGGTCATGACTTCGACTGTGTTGCTCTTGAAGCCGAATTCGCGTTTCATTGTCGCGGCGCCGGGGGCGAACATTGTGGTTGCGAGGTTGGTGTATAGGACGGATAGGCTGATGACGATGATGTTGGTCAACTTGTAGGCTTTGGACCAGTTTCGTGGGTTTTCGGGGTCGTCGGGGCCGGACCAGTCGACGATGCTTGGGTCTGGCGTAGGAGATCCCTCGCCAGTTTTTGTTGCACCTTTTTCAGCATCAGACTTCATGCTTGCAGCATGGGTATCGTCAGAGTTCGTTTCTTTTCGTCTGTCGGTATTTGGTTCTTTTTCATGACCAATATCGCCTTGAACCGTATCATCGAGACTGACTGCCGTACTAGCTTCACCATCGCACATGGTTTTGCTGCTCTCGGCTTGAAATTTCTCCATTGTTGTCAGATACACTGGTGTAGTGGTTGAGACTGGGCCGTGGAGTAAGCTATTCGAGACTTTGATTTCTGTGCTTTGTTATGTCTTCCTATATGCTGGCTGATTTGGAAACCAAGTTATCTATAGTTAAAAGGGAAGAAATAATAGCGGTCTTCAGGGCAGGCTCAAGTAGTAGTTGGCCATGCCGTGTTACCATGTTTGCCCCGGATTTGCTCCGTTGTTGGACATTATTAGTGACAGATCATCCAGCGAATCAAAATCAAAGGAAATATTACAAGGAGAGACGCCTCCCATAAGTGTTATTATCTTCAAATAGCCCGAAGTTTATATCAAACTTATAATATCTTTATATTTTTTCCTAATTTCTTGATGGGAGGCAGTAATTATGAGATTTGCATTTAACGATCCCGATAGGCCTGGAAACCCAGAAGTGCAATAGTGGAGTGCGGATGTTATTCCCGTGCTCTGACTGGCTCATGAAATGCTCCGTTAAATGCTCCGTCGAATGCTCCGACCATTGCCCCGCCTTTGCCGAGATCCCGCCACCACTTTGCTCCGTCGAGTCCCCCATATGCCAATTACCATTCTTGTTCTCAACCGTTCTCTTTGCTCATAGCAATTAACCCGAAACTTGCATTCTATGGATTCTCTTGAGCCGCCCGCCTATACCGAAATACCAAACCAGCCGCATCAGCGCTCCAGCACTGTTATCAAAGATTCGCTGCCTCAACTTCGGGATCGTCGGCGAGAGAAACCGCTGTTGTCATGTACCTTTTGTAGGAACCGAAAGTAAATTCATTCATGTGTGATATAAATAAGTCTTGAGGCTAACGATGAGCTCCCAGGGTACGGTGTGACCGCCAACTGCCATGTAAAACCTGCACAAATAGAGGAATCGGTTTATCTTGCACCTACGAATTGGGCGGGCTAAGTAAGGGTAAGAGCAAAGTCAGTGTCGGCGATCGCATACAGCAGCTCGAGGAGCTTGTTCGATCCCTACTTGCGCAGCAACAAAGGGCGCCCGCTGTCGATGGCGATGGTCTCATTAGAGATGATTCGTCCCAAGCAAAGTCGCCGCAGAGTGTCTCTACGGTCCCTCAAGCATCGCTCAACGAGGACACTCTCGTGCCAGCTATAGATCGTTCGTCTATGTTACAGAGAAATGTAAACGCTGACTCCCTCGCACCCTCACCCTCAGAGCCCGGCAGCATGCGTCTTAACTCACACGGTGTCAGAGCCAGCTACGTGGGGAGCGTCCATTGGGCCGCCGTTCTCGATAGTATTTCTGAGCTCAGAGACCACTACGAGGAGGAAGAAGAGGCCCGGATGCTGGCCACCAACGATCATGTCCTTCTCCAAAGCTCGGGACCTAGACTGCTATATGAGCCGATCCATACCACGAAAGCTGATCTTCTTGCTTCCATCCCACCGCGGCCCGTTGTTGATCGCATGGTCGCGAGATACTTCAATACACAAGGTGTTGTGCCAAGCATACTTCACAGTGGGCACTTTCTTCAAGAGGTATGAGATTCGCTATGTATCGTAGTGTACACTTGGAATACAATATGGCTGCTCTACCCTTTTTCCTCCTTCCTGAATCTCTTTCCTCAATCCTTACGTTCACTGACATTTTGACTAGTATGATAGGTTCTGGCAGGATCCACATGCCATGTCGTGCATTTGGATCGGCCTCCTTTTCAGCGTATTGTGCGTCGCTGCACTATGTCAACATTCGATCGACGACCCAACAGATCCTGAATTTCAAGAACGACTGCGTCTTTTCCGTGAACAGACACTCCACAGTCTTATACTAGGCCAATACACCAAAGGCGGGGAATATGTGCTAGAAACCCTGGTTAATTATCTCATCTGCGAGTCATTCATGTCGCAAGACGATGAGACCGGGCTTTGGCTTGTTCAAGGTATAATCGTTCAGCTCGCCTTGAGTCAAGGCTATCATCGGGATCCCAGTAACTTCCCGAGCATTACACCATTTTCTGGTGAGATGCGGCGCCGCGTGTGGGCTGTTATTGTACAGTTGGATCTTCGTCTTTCGAGTCAAATGGCATTACCGTGTGTGCTTAAGTCGCAACAGTATGACACAGCTGAGCCGCGTAACTTGCTGGACTCGGATTTTAACGAGAATACGGCTGAGCTACCTCCTTCGAGACCCGAGACGGAAGTCACACCTGTGCTGTATAGTTTGGCCAAGGGGAGGATAGATAAGATGATGGGACTGGTCAGCGATCTTGTCAATGATACCAAGGAGCATCCATACACAGAAATCATGGAACTGGACCGGAAGCTGCAAGCAGCTGAGGCTTCACTACCACCAATATTCCAGTGGCAGCCTCTCAGCCAATCTTTCATGGTGGCACCTGAGATCGTCATGCACCGCATTTTACTCCAGCTCGCTATCCAGAGACTTACCATTTGGCTTCACCGGAAGTATCTCTCACCACCATATTCCGAGAGATGCTACCAACACTCACGCAACGCTTGTGTCCAGGCCGCGATCAAGATTCTGGAGTTCCAGCAGATAGTGCTTGAGGAAACGCAAGCAGACGGACTGCTATACCCTGCAAGGTGGGCTAGGTGGATGCTCCTGTCCTCCCGGCCACGTGCAGTCTTTTTACTAGGGGTGAGCGTTCTGTGTTACTATGTACAGCTGGTCAAGTCACGACCAGATGTTTCGCTGGACGAGAGCACAGCGGAAAAGATTCACGGTCTTTTGCGGAACGTGTATCCCCTCTGGCTAAACTCAACCACAGTATCTGCGGAAGCTAGGCGAGCCATTGATTATCTGAGCCTCAGACTAGGGCTCCAGGAACAAGAGATTGGTGAACCTCTTGCTGTTTCCACCGTCGATACGGATCAGGATACAGATATATCGCTTGATCATTTTCCTTGGGACACATACGGAGGTGAGTTGGTGAATTACATCATGTTTCTAGCCTTTTGTAACAGCATTCGATTCTGCCTCCAAGCATGTCTGCTAATACGCGACGCGCTAGAAACTGATATCTTCTCAGAGTGTATTGCCGGGTTTCCCACGGCAGCGTTCAGTGGTGGTCTAATGGGACAGGGCTTGTCTTCAGCAACGAGTGTTCCAACATCGGGTTTATTTCCGATGAACTTGGAGACCCCAGACTCGGCGACTGGATAGGCAGAGGGAGCAAGTCTCTATACTATTGCATTTATATGTTAAGCCAAGTTTAATATAAATTTTAAATATTATTTAATTAGTTATTTTATAAATGAGCATAAACTTTCTCAGCACTTTTCTCGGTACTTTTATTTCTTATAACCTATGAATAACCTGGGTATAGTGAGTTTGGGATGTAGTCAATTTTCTTACTAAGTCAACCTCAGCCTGGTGCTTACTCCGTGTTACACAGAAGCAACGCCTAGTCCATGGATACAAATATGCATAATCTTTTTGTCTCCCCCTGTCCTGTCTTATTTTCCTGTCAAATCTACATCCCGGCTAGTTCACCCTCAACGCCGTGGCGTGTTTCGCCCTAAAATGATGAGATGTGATATCCAAACCCTGCACCTAAACTGACGTGATCTACGCTTATCTCGGCAATTCCTTACCGACCAAGTCCCGGGCCCTCGGTCCCTGCTCAACATAGGAAAAAGAAAATAAGGGAGGCGTTCTGCTGTACATCATGAGAATAACCCAAAAGTGGAAGTCAGGCGTAAGCTAAACCGAATCAACTGTCATGTTACAGGACAAAGCCACAGAATGAAATATGAGCGGCATTTCACTCTGTCTATCACATCCATTTATCCGAAAATAGCGTTTAGTCTCGCCTCGTCACACCATCTGATATCGGCAATTGATGTACTTGTAAGTAGATCTCAAGGTACAGCCCCACCATCTCCGCAAGCACGCGATTCTAGTCCCTCGATTGCGCAACATTTTTATATGTCGCATTTCACTTTATATGAGTATTACACTCACCTAAAGTCTCATTCACTCATTCTTTAACCCCTCACTCACTCAAATTTGCAGTCAAAATGTCTCAATCACAAGAACCTAAAAAGCAGCTCATCATCAACGCATTTGTTGAATCATGCAGTGGTCATCAATCACCTGGTCTTTGGAGACATCCAGATGATAAATCGTGGGATTTTAATAATATCAATCATTGGGTGAAGTTGGCTCAACTTCTGGAGAAGGGAAAGTTTCACGGAATTTTCATCGCTGATGTTCTCGTGAGTTACTCCCACAGCATCACATTTCAAATCACTTACACTCTCAGGGATCTTATGATGTCTACAAAGGCCCTTGCAATCCTGACCCTGCCATTATTTCAGGCGCCCAATGGCCTGTCAATGAGCCCCTGGCTACTGTGCCAGCTATGGCTGCAGCTACCAAGAACATTGGATTTGGTGTAACCGTGGCGACCACTTATGAGCAGCCTTATCATCTTGCCCGCAGACTCAGCACTGTGGACCATCTAACTGGCGGAAGACTTGGTTGGAACATCGTAACTGGATATCTTGATTCTGCTGCTCGGAATCTCGGGCATACTGAACAGCCGAGCCACGATGAGAGATACGCCATCGCCGAAGAATACGTCGATGTCACTTACAAGCTTTGGTACGTGACTCACCACCATTTTGAATTTTCACTAACAAACTAGGCAATCATCCTGGCGAGACGATGCAGTCAAACTCGACCGTGAAAAGGGCATCTACACAGACCCTTCTCTAGTCCGCCTCATCAACCACTCCGGAAAATACTACACCGTCCCAGGCCCTCACATCTGCCAGCCCTCCCCCCAACGCACACCCCTAATCCTCCAAGCCGGAACTTCCAAAGCTGGAAAGAACTTTGCCGCCAAGCACGCCGAGGCCATTTTCGTCGCTGGCCACAGCCCCGTCACCGTAGCGAAGAACATAGCTGAGATCAGAACCCTAGCAAAAGAGCAATTCGGCCGTGATCCTAAAACGATTAAATTCCTGGCCATGTTTTGCCCGATTATTGGAAAGACGCAGGAGGAGGCTGATGCGAAGTATAAAGAACTTGTGAGCTATGGGTCTGAGGACGGTGCGTTGGCGCTGTTTGGGGGATGGACGGGAATTGATCTTGCGCAGTATGGCGATGATGAGGAATTACGATATGTTGAGTCAAACGCGATTCGCTCAGCTGTGGAGTCATGGTCCAAGTCAATCCCAGGTGTTCCGAAATGGACAAAGCACACTGTCGCGAATCACATCAAGGTTGGTGGCTTGGGGGCAACAGTTGCAGGAACACCAGAGCGCATTGCAGATGAGATGGAGCGCTGGGTCAATGAAGCTGATGTTGATGGGTTCAATCTAGCGTATGCTCTTATGCCAGCGAGTTTTGAGGAGGTTATCTCTGATTTGTTGCCGGTTTTGAGGGAGAGGGGGCTGTTCTGGGAGGATTATGCTGTTGATGGGGGCACGTATAGGGAGAATGTGTATGGGAAGAAGGGCGTTGCTAGACCGCCTGCTGATCATCCTGCTGCGAAGTATCATTGGACGAAGGATGATTGAGTTGATTAGGAAGAATAGAGTTATTGAAGAGAATATAGCTCATGAAATAAAAGACGTTTTTTTTTTCACATAAAGTCAAATGTTTGTAAACCATATTCTTGGGCAGCCTATCGTTTTCCGTTTGATTCCCTATTTTTCTATATTTCTTTTCGTCTTGTCAAGGTTATTTGGTTGATTTGGTCACATAACGCCACTCCCGAGCCTTGTCTCTAAACCTTGAGACCTTCAAGCTTTCGTTCTCGATGAAAATGTCTAAATTATTGTGCTTTAAACACCTCATCTACTATTCAAACATAAACTTTAACATTCCAAAACCTTACAATATCATAGCCAGTCATGCTTCAAATCTGCTCATTTGTCTCACCAACTTAAAAATAAACCTTCTATTAGATATAAGTTTCTTTCATTTCTCTGGCTATATAATCCCATGCTCGTTCTGAAATTGTCCTAATTTTTCTTTCTTTCTTAATATTTCCAAGGATCTGACTTGAGTTGACTCTGCCAATTGCCTTATCTATCATCACCAACTTCAGTCACTCTCCGCAAAGCACTCACCAACTTCTATCTGAGCCTCACTCTCAACTTCATTTCACATCTTCACTTCTCTCATCACCATCATCATGTCTACCCCTTCTCTCTCTACCCTCCCTGAGGAGCTTCAGATTCACATCTTGGGATACATATACAAATACTCCCTCATCGACCTTCGTCACGTCAGTCACACATTCTCCCGCCTCATCACACCAATCATCTTCCGCGCCATTCGCGTCCGTGCCTATAGAGATGAACCACAGCGCTTCCTCAACATCGCCATGACGCCACATCTGAGATGTCACGTGCGAGAAGTCACCTGCGATACTTGGACAGGATCTTTTCCCACAGAGAAACGCCTGGAGCTCATGGACAAGTTCTTCGAAGCTATTCCTTCCATCTGCGTGTTCCCCAAGCTCGACACTCTCAACATACGTCTGGAACGTGATGGATTTCACATGTATCACAATACGCAATACCGACTTCTGGAGATGCTGTTTCGATGCATGGAGGGGGCCTGGCAGGTACATAATTACATTGGCAGGGATACCACGTCTTCTCCCGAGGTTCTCTCTGCCGGAATAAGCTCACAGCCACAAGTCTCAACTGCAAATAACACTTATCCCGAGGTGTCTGGTCAGCAGGCTAAAACTGGGGTTTCTCGTCCTCTCAAGACTCTGTCGATCTCGAATCTCGTTGATTTCGGTAGTGTCAAGGCGATGCTTTCTTTTCAATCTGTCATGAACTCGGGGGCTCTGAAGGACCTACGCATCAGCACAGCTGAACTCAATACACAGAAGTGCTGCCAAGATGTCCACCATGATCTCCTTGATACAGTGCTCTCTCCCAGGATCGCAGGCAATCTCCAGGTCCTGTCCCTGTTTTCTTTGAAATCATGGGGATGGTTTCCCGACATGGACTTCCGCCTCGTTGGTGCCAACGACCTGCCTAATCTCAAGTTTCTCGCTTTGGGACAATTCGAGTTCAGCCAATGGTGGCAGGTTGAGTGGATCGGATCCCTTGGCATCGAGAAGCTCTATCTCGATGAGTGCACAGTTCTGCACTCGGATCGCAATCGGGCTACCATTTCTCAAGTGGAGACCGAGCGTGCAAACAAGAATGCCTGGCGCGAGGGTTCAACGTCCCATACACATACCCGCTGGCACCACATCTTTGAGCACTGGGCCAATACCATGCCCAACCTCCGCGTCTTCAAACTCGGACAAGGCTGGGACATGGATGACAGCTGTTCTTGGAAGGCGATAGACCCAACCTACGAGGGGGAGTTTTACGAGCACGTCGAAGAAGAGCACGAGGCTATTTTCCAGCCATTCCGAGATATTTACCACCAGCACTTTGAGTGTCCTATACCTCATACCACGGGCACTGGTATTCGACGGTATGGACCTGAGGCTGCCCAGGCTAATGCCGCTATCTTCCCGTACGTGGAGCATATCAAGGGCTTCAATGGTTTTGGTCATACCTATACTGATAGTCCTGGGCATGGCAAGGACTTTATGAATGTCAGTTCCGAAGAGAAGGAGAGGGACAGGAAGGCGTTTGATGAGTTTTTGACGGTTGTCGAGACAAGACGAAAAGGGCTCGTTGGTAAGGAGTAGGAAGGGTATTGTTTTGACTGGATATATTTTTACGATTGGTTGAAAGATTGGGGGCGATAAAAGGGAACTGTACTTGTATACAAAGGCGTTGGCTGCCAAGACCCAACTTCAAGGGGACCTTTTTTTTTTTGGATGTATTCTCTTTTTGCTTTTTCCGCTTTGTTATAGAAACAATGATTGGACGCATACTTGCATATAGACATTGTAATTTATTTCAGTTCTCAATTTTAAGGTGCTAATCTCGTGAACCTGGTTACATAAGAAATCACAAATTGAACAAACTACATTTTGAAACCGAGCGGCCCGAGATGCCTAAGGTATTCTAACGACCGGACATGTTGCATTTGGGGCCTTTCAGCCATATACCAATAATCCTTATCAAAGGTATGCTTGGCCTGCGGCGTGTATTTCTCATTCGTCCTCACAATCAGGCAGATAACGCCGAGCAAATTATTTGTGGAATCATCCTGCACATGATGAGAAATTATCCAGTTATTTACAGTGAGTTGTACGTAGGCCAAGTGTAAGACAAGACCAACAACGCAATTGTGTTCTCATAAAGTCTATGCGTAGGGTATCATGTATTCACATACTGGATGAATATGTCTGTATGCGGTGTAATTGATTGACGCCGAGTTGCGCTGATTCAGCGCTGACTGCAAAGTCTAACCAATCCCCGGTCCCTGATAAAATGAGACCTGCAGCAGGGATCCAAGCCAAGGCATTTACCTCGGAAGACGGAAGATAAGATTCAATCTGGCGTAGCGCCCTGCCCGCTACGCCCACGTACGGAAGCAACCGAACGAGACGAATAAACGAGGAATTCGCATCTTGAACGAGGCTAAAGGGACTGTCGAAAAGAGGCACAGCTAATTACTGAGGACTCTCTTTTAGCGGTCTAGCTCTGAAGAGAAAAAGTGCACGCGAGCCACCCGCTTGCATTCAATTGCTTCGGTTGCATGCCAAAGCGCACTCACTGTACTCCGTAACGTGATGAAAATGCGGAGGGCTGAAAAAGCTGGCTATGCTTAAAACAGAGTTTTGGATTGGATTGGATTGGATCGAATTGCAGTGCGACGCGAAATGCTTACGACAACTGCCGGAAAGTGGGAGATGCGGATTGTATCACCACGCAAAACGCAAACGCAACGCAAACGATCTTCACTATCGACGCATGCATTGCAAAGCGACGCGTTGAACCCCTCGATAGGGAGAATTGATTCGGGAAGCGGGTATCTCGGGAGGGGAGAATGCTTGGAAAGCCCCATTCTGGCGTCATTCAATGATAACGCATGAGCGACATCCGAGCACAAGCAAGCATTCGAGATAGCACTAAAAAACCACTCAAGCAAGCACTAAATACTCAAGCAAGCACTAAAGACAGACCAGAACGTCATCAGAAACAAATACTCAAGTGGCGCCGAAAGTTTTCGGTAGAGGAATTTTTAAACTGGGATAAAGTTTATTTAATAAAATGGTTGGAGTTTTATTTTATGCTTTTCTGGGGTATCGTTGTACAAAATATCATGACGCCATAGATTTTTATCTCATGCAGAGTCCGAGTCCGAGTCGGTGCAGCGCTTCGTAGGTCGTTGTTCTAAATATGAAGATGTAGCAAACAGAAATGTCGCACTGATGAGATGTTAGTTTATTCTCCGACAAATAATTGAATTGAAGGGAGTCTTACATGATTCCAGCGCGGCACAGAGCAGTCGCTTTGATGAGACGAATGCCCACTTGGCAGATTGGTTGATGCATATCCAGATCATCTTCCGGATCGCATGAAATGTCGCTCGCCATCAAAACGACCATTGTTCCTGTAATAAATGGACTGATGAACAAGAACCAGAACCAGGCGCGGAAGAATTTCTCCTTGAGAGTCGTCGTGCTGGCGCCAGGTTCGGTGTCGAGCATTGAGGGGCGGAGGGACGTGAAGATAAAGACTGCGACGATGCTGAGGACCTCGAGGGTGCTGATGAGAGCGGCGAGAATACTACAATTGTTAGACTCGGTCAGATGAAGCCCTGGTGATGAACGTACAGGAAATCGGGGGCGTTGTTGAGAGAGATCTTGGTAAATGGGATCCACGAAATCAACATGCCCATCACCCACGGGAGAGCGAAAGCCACGGGCATAAGGCGATTGGAAAAGATTTGCTGCATATCCATCGTTTGTTGAATCTTCGTATCGTCGTTCAAAAGAACCGATTTCTCATCATGTCCAGCGAAACCAGCCTTTTCGCCCACGGTTTTGTTATCCTGCCATGTCGGCAAGTGGGATGTTTTGCAATCCATGTTGGTCTTTTGTTCCCGACTCCCCACTTTGCCGATAAAACGATAACTGTCGAGAATTCTCAAGTCTAAAACAGTCAAATAAATGTACAGTAGATGAGGAGAGGCACAAGATCAACAGGGTGCAGATGGCCCAGCTTTTTAAGAAGACCAAAGATGGCCCGCCCACCTACGGGAAGCTTGCATTCATTCATACACGTACCATTCTGGATACGGGCTAGAGGGGGGGATAACAACAGGGATCGACAAAGGCCCCCACGGCAGATAAACAAGGGCCCACGTGCACGGGAGGGATGAAGCACATGTGCAAGACGATTGGATGTGGTTGGGGAATTTTTATTTATTGCTTTATCCGACACTGGGCACACATCCCGTAGAGAGAGAATGTCTGCGTCACATGCAAGGTACGTGCGTCGAGGCAGGGAAGCAAAAGTCGCCAATCACTTATACCATGTGGGCGAGTCTCGGCTTCGTGAGCCGTATGGTGGGCGGATGCTTGATGACGCAGTTTGGTACGAAAGCCATTAATCTAGCGGCTGGGAGTTCGGTTAGGTATGTATCGATGGTTAGGTATGTATTTATTTGTGAGGGGCGGAATTACTGTACCCGAGATCATTAAGAGCATTGGTCACACAATGAACTACTGCAGTGTTGTTTTATGGTGATCAATGAAGATCTGGGGTATTTCCCCAACGAGCAGCATAACACTCCAAAATCAATTGAGGCTCAATTAACCCAATCATAATCGCCAGTCAGCCACACCACCTTTTTTATCCGTCCACAAAACATTCTCCGACTCCACTCACGATACTATTTGGCGCATCTAATCTTATCTGATCTCTTCCCCAGCTCACTTGAACCCATCTACCTTGAATCCGCAAGTCCTTAATGACTTTCGTTTCGCTGCAAGACACGACACAAGGTCTGCATTCCTTTTTATAACATATAGCGCATGGAAACACAGGCATACAACGTCCTAAGAATGGAGTTGCCTAGAATATAATGTTCTTGTCTCTAAGTTGGCCTGTCTCTATAGTTAAAGTGACTCTCATGTGCCATGACTGGTTGTGTGAGATGCAGAGGGCAAATTGGTCCGTTGAAGTGACCTGTTTATGTCCATCTGGCGGCTTCGGTGCTCTGGTAGAACACCATCCTTTAACCTTCAGGATTATGGACAGCTCTATTTGGTGGCTGGCTTGGTCATAGGCTTTGCAAAGTCTTCGGATCTGATACTAATGTCTGTGTAGGCATTGCTTATCGACTACCAGTAGGAGAGGATTCTAGGCCATACTTATAATCCTCCACGCATCATCCCCATTGAGTTAATTGGCGATGGCCTCTCTGGAGCAATACGCCGACTTGCCCAGAGACACGGCATTCGAGATGTCTCCCTTCTTGCGAGCGTCAACAGCGCCTAATTCCAGCCTACGACAGAAAATCCTTGCTGGTCGACCCGCGAGAGTTTGACATTCGCATTTTGTGACGTTCTTCCTTCGGGTGAATGGGTAGTCATAGGGGAAATTCCTTTATTAGCAGAAGAAGGAATTCGAATAGACACTTATGAGTAGATCGCAGATTTCTATTACTGTCCCTCATCTGCGAGATAGAAAGTAGCTTCAAATCTCGCTTGAAAAAGGGAATCATGAATCGGTCTCTCTCAGCGGCGGCACAGGCTGTTTGCTATACAAGCCCAAGCTCTCGGTTCGACATGTTTTTTCGACCCTGCTGATTTCAAAGAGGACATATCGCGTGTTGAGTTTAGCTTCAGCATGGCAGCGGTTCAGATGGTGCTTGGGAAGACGAATGTTCCCCCGTACTTAGCGGCGAAGGCTTGGAGGCTCACGGAACGGCTGCAAAGACTCATGATGTTGTGCTTGATCGGTGCCTTACAAATGAGTTGGAGATTGCCGGGGGGTATTGTCAATGAGTTGGGACCCGAGTTTCGATCGGATAACTAGGTAGGTTAAATGTTTTTTTTATTCTAAGCCACTAATAAGAGATAAAGACACAAAGCACAAGCAAAAGGAGAAATATCGTTGGTAATGAGTCACTTGTCAATTGTTTTTACAGTTAAGTGTTCAAGTCATGTAAATACCTTCTCCAAGTAATTGGACCCCAGAACTTGCTACATGTTACCGAATAGGCATATCGCAAGATAATACTACGTGGTTGACAGTTGCAAAAAAGGGCCAAAAACAATGGTTCCGCCCGGGCTCGAACCGGGGACCTTCTCGGTGT
>JAAOAT010000632.1:0-15019 GCA_013186855.1 Fusarium ramigenum
CGGGCGGAACCATTCTTTTGCCAATTGTCATTGCTATTTCTTTTTTCCTCAGCACAAACATAAGAGTGATCACAAGGTCCAAAGGCGTCATCATGTTTGAGTAAGTGTAAATATCAATTGAATAAAACCCAGCTTTATCAAGAGGAGTTATTTAAATGCATGGCGTAATATCCCAACTCTGATTTACAGTTCTTTCCCAATACTAGTTGTGAACCCTCCTGTCGTGCATTCTCATCGTGATTAAACCTCCTTGCAAATTGCTACTGTAGGTCAAGCTCTCTATCATCATCTTCATGTCCTTCCCTCGGAGTCACCAGCTTTGTCATGACGCGACCCATCCACGCAAAAATCTCCCAAACCCCTCCCTCAAAGATCAGCAACTGGAGCTGAGCTTCCGTCTCCACATCTTCTATAATCTCTCCAACTGATCGCCCGGAAGTCTGTGCGGCGGTCTTGGCAGGTTGGGTCTCGGTAGGCGATGCCGCATCTTGCGGCGTAGTTGCATCAGGTGCGGGCTTCTCAGGCTCATTCGCGTCATACACGCTGAAAAGCGCAGCGCGAAGAGAATACGAATATCCACCGCAAGGTTTCCTAGCCCAACGAAAAGAACACATTTCCTCTGGGACGCGATCAAGAGCATGTTCCGACACAGTAGCGTTCGTGCAAACGCACTGCTTGTCGTACATCATCAACGTCTTCGACTTCAGATATCTGCAAGCGCTCCGACAGCTCTGGACACCACTGCCCTCACCTGGAAATACGGCATCACTGGGCAACTTGAACGTACAACCCAGGCAATCTGGTATCGGATCATCAGGCGAAGGATCCTGATCAGGCCAAAGCTCGCTCTTCAAACCAGTATTGATAGCACTGTAGCTTCCGAATCTTTCGCTGCCGCAGGCGACAAGATCAGTCGGTTTGCCTGGGCAAGGGTCCATACAATAATGACCGAACCCTCCGACGCTTTTGCGCCGGTTCGGTATGGTTTCTGAACAGTAGCAGGCTGCGCCTTGTACTAAAGCCATTGGCTTGCCTTTAGCGAGGCAGTATTGGCCGCAAGCAGTCCATGTGTTCTTGGTTTTGTCGCCTTTGACCTTGACGACTGGGTCGGCTGTGTCTGACAGGCCGCCATAGCAGCCTCGATGGGTACGTTTGCCTGCGCGTGGTGGCCTGTTGGGCGGGTCATTCATGAAGCCTTCAGTGAGACCGAGGACTGAAATCAACAAAAAAGCTGTCTTCATAAAGCGAACCATTATGGATGAATTGCGGCGGAAGACGAGGCGATATTTTGGTCTGTCACAAAGGGAAGAATTTTAAGAGAGAAATGGGTTGACAGGCTAGCAAACAGGAGACGCACTGCCTTTCTTATTCACGCGAACGCTCACGTCTCGATCGACGGCTTGCAGTTGTTGGTTGTTTTGAAACACTGTTGGTTGTGTTGTTGGTGCTTAGCCCCAGCTTGTACCGGGATTGATCCATGTTGTTTGGACGTCCTGCTGCTGATCGGCGCCAAAACGCACGAGAGCACTTTCTCTCGGCCAATCAAGATCCATTAAAACTTATGGTTCAATTAAAGTCTAACACAGGATGCAAATCCCGCACCCCGCGTTCTATTTATGTTTAATTGCTTGTCTGCTAATCTCAAGGATGTGTAGTAGATAACGGAACACAAACACCCAAGAAGCCTGTCCTAATAGATAAGATAAGCTGATGAACTTGCGATATCTCGAGACAGCTCAGGGGTCTGACAGTCATGCATGGCCTTCTGAATCCTTCGGGATTGCGATAGAAGGCCAGCGCCAATGTATTGCGCAAACAGTCTTTGGTTCCGTGTTACTAATGCCTGATCAAAGGTCGAGCAATTGTATAGATCTGTATTTGCACTATCGAAAGCTACATCAAGAAACATATCAACGAGAGAGACTTACAAATTCATGACACTAAACATGAGCGTGAGCTGTGTCTGCATCGACTGGCCTCAATGAAGAGGCTTTTGGCGGGATGAACCATTCTCTCTCTTGAAAGAAAGGACATTTTTAGTCTCGTTCTAGTCAGGACCAACTAGAAAGTCTTGAACAGAAATTCTCAGAGCTCTCACATGATCTACCTAGTCATGAGCCGGCAATGAATTATGTGTCACATATTCTATCTTTAAGAAGAGCTGAAGGCTAGAATTCATCGTAGTTAAACCAATCAAACCTTATGCATCTCCAAGCTCGGACGTCCGTAGTCTAGTTTACGCGTTCCTCGACCCCAGGCTTAGAAAACTGTTTTACTAGATCCGAGAAACAATCTGTCAGTCGCAAAGGTCATCGATCTCATCTGTGTTGCCGACAAACAACGCGTGTCCAGCTTGTGTTATCCGCTGAATAAGTCACAAGGTTCGATAGCGACTGAGTCATCGGTTCTACCCGTCCAGGTTTATATCAGTCTGGTCTAAAACTCGGAGATCTTATATAAGATCCGTGACGTCCGTGGCAGTGATAGTCTTCAGTACCTCTCTCTGTATTCTTGTTTACTACCAGGCTCTCCAACATGTATCTCCAACAGATCCTGTTGGCACTCGGTACCTCGGTCATTGCTCCAGCAGCGACCTCTCCTGACAGCCCGGTTTCTCCCGCCAATCCACTATCTGCCAGATCATTAACCTGCGCTCAAACAGCCGGCAGCTACCCCAGCTCTTCCAGCAACGCTCAGTTTGCTACTTATTGCGGATTTACACCGAATGCCGTAATTCCTCTATCCTTCATTCGAATACTGAGCTTCGATCCATGCTTGAATGCTTGCCCGAGGAATACCGTTTGCACTGTTGTAGTATGGAACCCAGGTTTCAGCGATTCTAACCTGTATAGCTCATAGCTGGTGGGCAGAGATATAACCCTGCTTACGATCTGGGAATCAGGCAAGCTTCAGCCCAGGTTACAACTACTTTGGAGGAGCCTACCACGTCAGTGGAACTGACGACATCTGCCAAGTGACGACTTCCGCCGAGGCGACTACTTCCGCGGAAGCCAATACATCAGCAGAGGCTACTACCTCTGGTGAACATTCTACATCGACAGAATCCTCCGAAACGTCTTATACAGTAGAGTCTACGTAGACAGAAGTGGCATCCTCTCTTCAATCAACTGTAGTTTCCACTACTACGGACACCTCATCCACCGGTACTACCATTGCTGAGACTTCAACTACGTCTGAGACATCGACTACCGCCGTTGACTCTACAACGAAAGCCTCCAGCCCCAGAGAGAGATGATTGCAATGACGAAGCCACTACTCAGTCCACCTCCACAACGACGCCCGTCTTGACAACGACATCCGAGTTGAGCTCATTCGCCAGCCAATCTAGATCATCATCCTCCATGACGACAGACGTTAGCTCTCTCGGCTGGTCAATCCACTACCACCGAGACCGCCAAGACCACTGAGACTACCAAGTCCATCGAGACCACCAAGGTCACCGAGAGCATCAAGGCTACCGAGTCCACTAAAGCTACTGAGACGGCCAAAGGTACCACACCATCAAGACTACCAAGAGCCAGCTGCCGACCTCACTCACTACATCTCCATCCCTGTCTACACCAAGCTTGTTTCCTACACAAAGGTCATTCCTACCAAGACAGTCACAACTATTACATACGTTACAGTCTGTCCCACCAATCCGGCATCTCTGACCACCACCTACGTTCCTGTTACCATTACATACGAGCCTTGTGGCTATGATCACCAGACTTATCCAACAGTCGAGGTGACTACAACTACCGTGCCATGCCATGCCTGTGGATCTCATGGGGAGAATACCGTTTCTCTTACGATGCCCGCAGCTGCTTGCGAAACCCCAAGCGATAACCACGGATACGCAGCCTGCCATGGCAACGCTCAGCCAACACAAGGATCACACAGCTACGTGCAACCAGGTCATGAGAATGGCCAACCCTCTATCTCCAGCAAGCCTCAGCCGGGATATGAGAATGGGAAGCCATATGTTTCCGTTCATGGCTCACCAGAGCCCACCCACAACAATGGAACCTACCATCCTCCTTCTCAGCCAACTGTCTCTGCATCCAAACCTGGTGTCGTAGTGCTGCCTTCGGCGTCTGCACCTAGCAAGGGTCAAGAGGCCACCCCAACGACTCTCGCCACTAAAGGAGCTGCTACCGGTGAGGGACAGACCGCCAAGTCGACACAGGGCGAGTACCCTTCTCAGCCTGCAGAGGCACCATCCACATCGGTTATTGCTTCCGGCGCCAATAAGAAAGATCCTATTGTTTGGACTTGGATGGCTGGAGTCATCGCTTTGATGATGGCGTTTTAGTCTCCTGCACTGGGTGCGTAACGGAAGCAAATATATATTTTTCGTTCTCTATATATGCAATATTCCAATGAGTAGTATACTAGATGTAGATGTTCTACTCTGGCTCTGCCGATTTTGTCACTAGTAAAGGGTAGATTTGCCAGTATATATACCATCTTCAACACACTGAATAGTGCTTGATACCAGCTGTAATTGATATCTGTTTGCCTGAGGCGTCGAGTTACAGCCACAGGATGGCTTCAGTTTTGTCATTTGTCTTGTGATGTGGGCTTGACATCTGTCAGTCTGCAGTTTGCTTCCCCTTGAACATAATACAGGGCGCAACGCGTATAGTCACCGTGGTGGTACAAGCCAATAGTGCTTTACACTTATGAAAGGTGGTTCCTTGTTGTCGTTAGGAATTCCATTATGAATTGCCCAACGCACGCATATTGTCACTCGTGTGATGGGGTCTTTTTCCGTCATCATTTCTTATCTGCACATCGACTTTCAGCATAGGCCAGGTGTTCGAGCTGCCAAACCACCAGCCCACTGTTGTTGGTGAGATGATCTGGAGCTTTTACTTAGTATGGAAGCCCAAGTCCTTGACGGAAGAGGCGCGTGAGCGGACGTTCGAATGGATTGAGGTGTTTGGGGTAGGGGCTGGTCAAGGTTTGTTGGTTCGTACCCACAGAACTCGTGACTCTCTGGCGAATTCGTCACAAGCCTTCGTTCTGTAGCTGTGATTCACTGTAAGTCACGAAGATTAGGTATTCCTTTGTCGGCAAAGCATTATCGGTAGCGACGTATCCCACGGAAGCCGATGACACACAAGATGAAGTCAAGGTTCTTACAGCAGAAGTCCGCAGAGTTGGCGGCGGTTCTTGAACGTATCCATCGATATATCGATGTTCATTAAGAGGAACCGGTCGCTCTGGCGCAAGAGTTATGTGATAGTGTCTCTCTGGTTCGCGATAGCTAGCACGTCTTCTGGCTTGTAAAGAACTGTCGTAATATCACTTGCATGAGCTTTCGTAGGTCAGGCGGGACTTGCAGACATATTCGTATGATGCTCTAGTCGACACGCCATCAACAGGGAAGACTGACCGAGATTGTAAGGAATGAAGTCTGTTCAAATAAACTGTTGATATGGGCGTTCACCGAAACAGCTCGTCCATAGGGTCGCCCTTGTCATTGATCCCTGACGTAGTGGGAGATTGTGGAGGCCTTGGTTAACCAGGAAATTGCGCTGCTGATGCGTATTTCAAGATGGATGGCCTTTCAGTCAGAGAGTGGAGTACACGAGTTGGAGACATGCTAGGGAACATATTTCGAAGGCTGTGAATCACAGGCTGAACTGAGACATTTGACATTCAGTGTTCTAACTCCCTTGGCCCGGTGTCTACAGCATTATGCTTGTTTCATATGGAGTAGAGCTTGGCGAATGGCTTCTGATACTCTTTGCAGAGTCATTTAGTCTCTATAGATCATGACGATTCACCCTCCGTGGTCTAGGTGATTTTATACCCGTGTGATAAAACGCTACTCAATTTTAGGAAGCCAAGGGAATGAATTGTGGTTAGATTTCCAGGAGGAGCAAGATTCAAGATTATCTACGACGGCCAGTCATATTCCCAGAGCACCCTTCACTCTTTGGATCGTCAATGAACATCTTGATACACTGTCACCTTGCTGTGCCTCAAAATGCAAGCTCTTCGCTCTCTATTTTAACCAGTCGTCGGGTCCCTTAGTTGAAAGGGGGATCAGGAGTCGGGTACGGGAGACCCTGGCGGAGACAATATTGATACATTTCGTATTCAGTCATGCATGCCTGGCAGTTGGTCCAGGCGGTGTTGTAATTGAAGTATTCCACATTAGGATGTGCATGGGGTCCGTGGTGGCCATCGCTACGACGTTGCCGGCATATTTGGAACTCATCATGGTTTCCGGTATGCGCACCACATCGGCTGCAGTACAGTGTGATATGGTATACAGTACACATAATTGCGGTTGGCGCAGCAAGCTCTACCGGTTAAAAGTAGATCAAGGGTTGATTAGAGAGTATGATGTATAGTGGGGTAGTCAGTTGTTGATAGAAGGAAAAGTAAACTGTTGGTTGAGAGAACGGAAAAGGTCAAGAGAATCCTAGAAGCTCAAAATCAATATAAAGTAGCAATCCCAAGCTTTCACTGTCATTCTGAGATGAGGATTTAAACTGCCAGTATCAGAGAGACCGTGAATGATACTATAATATGGCTGACAGATGCTGCCAGTGCCAGCACTGAAGAGGAAGAGGAGCGGCTGTTGAGATGAGCATCGGCCCTTTCTATCTACAGGAGGACCTAAAACATCAAGAACTTCACTGGCCTAGCACAGTAATCCCTTACTCACTCAAGGGTCTCAACAGCGTTCTGCGGTGATATAAAACAAACTGCAGAGGGTCAGCGTCTTGCCCTCAAGCAACTAGGGGTATTGGATTGGCCCAACTTGCTTGTCTATTCATAGATCGACCCAGACATCGTAGCCAGATAAACCGCGTGACCCATTAGGAACTTGAGCTTGGCATATGCTGCATGCAGTAGATCCTGAACCCAACAAACAGCTGTACAATGCTGTCTAACTGGTCGATTCACCCCGCATAGCCTCAAGGGACAGCTCTATCAACCACACCAACCTCTACCATACGCTTCTGATTCGACATTCAGTCCTGTTCAATGGCTGAGACAGCAAAACAAGTCTCCTGAGGCACCAACCCAGACATCATTTGCACATTCATCAGATATACGAACATTTCATGATATCCAATGTTATTCAGCTGTAGTATTGTCGCAAGCGGACAAGAATAAAAAGGAACTTGTCACGGGTAATTTGATGCTCACATAAACAGACAACAGTTTTCCCAAGAAATTTAATCTCCAGATTCGTCCTGCTCGAGTCCTGGCCATGATCAGCTTGCCGCTGCCCAGTCAGCCGCTACTCACTTTACCAACTGTTCTCCCTGCGCTACTAACGCCGTCGCCAGCTGCTAGAGGAGCCCTGGTGGCCTCAGGCTCTTTGGCTGTGTCTCCTGAAACGACGTCCCTAGCTTCACTGTCACTGTTTCTGGCGATAACAATGCTGTCTCTCAAAATGAGCTCGGGCAATGGCTTCTGCCCGGTCAAAGCCCTGGAAGAGGACTGAAGAGGAGTTGACATTACCCTATGATATAAATTATCTTCAATCAACCTCCGCGGCGACAAATTGTTTGACCAGGCAGAGCTACGGGAATCCAGACCTTCGATTCCAAAAATAGATCTAAACGTCGCGACAGTTGGTGACTCTTCAGTAGCACTGGGTTTGAAAAAGGTCCGAGAACTGTTGCATCGGGTTGAATTATGCTGCGGATATGGAATTACTGTTGTCAGAACGTTTCACCGGGCCTGACTAGTGCTGCTAGGTACCCATACCATCCCACCACAACCGGCACTTCAGCTTCCGGAATGATGCCTCTCAAGATATGAAATGGCAAGACAGTGCGGGTAGGGAGTTTGTAATTACTGGAGAGACCCAAGACCAGCGAGTTATCAAAGCACTTGTGTCGATTACAATACCGATAAGCCTCTCAATCAAGGGCTTCGATTTTCCGATACACAGCAATTCGCCCCGAATGCTCGATCTCAGACGTGTCGCTCAGCGGATTAATGAAGTGATAGACGAGAAGGACGAGCGCATCATGAAGACCTCAGCCGATGCTAAGCTAAAGGCTGAGTATGAGAGCGTCCGAGAATCCAAAAAGGGAGTTGCCCAGGTTGATAACTACTTAGTCGCGGAGGCATCGGAGCTGTTAACTACCCAGGACCCGCCTCTTTGATGAATATAGGAGGTTGTGATATTGTCGGTAAGTAGATCGTGGCCCTCTGCTAAAGGTGAGGGATCTCTTTGCATATGCAGGACCTCCTCAAGAACGCCAACACTATAGCTATGGCGGCGAAAACCTATCACCTCGGGATGTTAGTCAATTCACCCGATAAAAGGAATTTAGTGGATAAGATTGACCACTTCTCTCTTTTCATTGAACAAAAGAAAGCTATAGCCGTTGGTTTCTATATAGTGAAAAGTTCAGCTGTATTTATTTAATACCTACTTCACTCGTTAAGTAACTAGTCATCGCTTCCAAGTGTGGCGATCATCTTGGCTAATACCCCTTGTGACTTGGGATCGAACTGGCTGTAAGTCCAGACCTGTACTTGTGCTAGTTGGTATACCCTCCAACCTCGTCCAGGAACTTATAGTATCTTGGCCCCTTGGCGATGCACCGAGCGATCAGTCTGCAAAACATCACAGCTTCTCGATTGAACGGCCAAAGTATTACAAACACCATAGGTAGAGAATCATAAGTACATTGAATCATATCCAATATGTAAAGCTATACTATCGCCAGAGACCGTCGCTCAAGCAATCCATCGGAAGTTGGGGTTCTTCCAATCAAGGTCCTGAATCTCCTGCTGCGACAAACCAGCCAATTCAGCTTCAGCCGATCGACTAGCCCGCTTCCGGTTATCACGCTTGATCCACCAGAGAGTCGCGGCACCAAGAACAAGAATCGTGCTCGACGTAGCCAAGTTCAACCCATTGCCGATGGGGTAGTTGGGCGCGTCACTCTTGACGAAGGACCAGGTAGAGATGAGCCCGCCGATGTTACCGAACATGACTGTGAGTAGTTAGTATCGTGTCAAAGGCGAGGGTGATGTGCTGATGGACATACCGTTTGTTCCAATGGCTGCACTGCGCGCTGTGTCGCTGAGAACATTGGCGCTGATGTGAGAATTCGTCAAAGGCGCCAGTGCAAATGCCGAACTAGCAACGAGGAACGTAGCACCATATCTCGCATGCCCGTTCGTCGTGCCCAGAAAGATCGCATAACCCACCATAACCATCGGCGCGCAAAGAATGATAAAGATCTGTCTGCGATCAAACTTGTAGCTGATTCCCGGAATAAGCACTGTGAAGAAAGCACCGACGATATATGGAGGTACAGTGAAGAGCTGTTGGGAGATAGTTGTTCGCTCGGGGTAAATAGTTCGTACGATGGTGGGTAGGAAGAAGGCGAGGCCTTGGACGGTGATGTTGTCGAGGAGGAAGATGATGGCCGTTGACAGCGTGAGGGGACTGCGGATGCCGGCGATGATCTTGGCGGTGTCCATCTTGTCGAGGACTTCGGTGGTTCCGAGCCGTTCGGCCTTGATGCGGTTGAGGGCGAGGGCTTTTTCTTCTTCAGTGAGCCAGGCGGCTGATTGGGGACGGTCGGTGAGAGTGGCTGAGACATGTTAGCAAGGTGAGAGGCACACGAAGGAGGGAGCTTACCGAATGAGATGATGGACAGGCCGACGGTGATGATACCCTCGATGGCTAGAGAAGAGTCAGTATTTAATCGTGCTGCAAGACGTGAGAAGACTTACCAAAGATCATCTCCCAGCTGGTGAAGCGGCCAAAGTTAGGAAGCTTCAAAATCGCCGATGCCAAAAGACCTCCAAACGCACCCGCCAACGGCGCCATGACGATATACAGCGACAACCGAAAGGTGAGTTCTGATCGTCTATACCATCGCGACATATAATAAGCAATACCCGGCAACATACCCGCCTCAAAGATCCCCAAAACAAATCTCACACCACAAATCTGATGGACATTGGACACAAACGCGGTAAAAATAGAACACAGACCAAAACCTAACGATGTCAAGGGGATGAACCATCCGGGGCCCATGTATTTGCACAAAAGGTTGGCGGGGATCTCAAAGACGATGTAGCTGACGTAAAAGACTGATAGGACGAGGTTGTAGTCGTTGCCTTTGAGACCGAGATCTTCTTCTAGGCCTGCGAGGCGGGCGTTTCCTGACTCGCGTCAATTTTGGAGCTTTGACGAGTAATGAAAGGGGATTGGGAGCGTACCGATATTGGCGCGGTCAATAAAACAGAAGAGATAGAGCAGACAGACGGTCGGAACGATCATCCAGTCAATCTTTCGACGCAGCCGAGCCTCTGCTTTGGGATCAATGTAGAACTGCGCGTTCTCAATGCTGCAAATCGTGAGTCATCTAATTGAAACAGTGTACGAAAGACGCGTACCTCTCAACAGTCGCGCCGGGAGTCTCGGTCATGTTGGACGCGGTATCAGCGCCATTCTGCAATTTCTCGTTCTGCGCGCTGGTATCCATCTTGCTGATGAAGAAGTGATGATGCAGAAATAAAAACAGACCAAGATCGACATCGGTCTCACCCCCTTTATACCCAATCTCTCGATTCAAACTCTCCTCCCCCAGCGCTAGTGCGAGCGGGGTTCTTGTGTGTCTTGGTCCTTATCGGATCCGGGGTACTGGAGTTGGCCGTTTTACCTGGGGTAGCAAATCTGGGGGAGAACGGAAACTCTCAGCAGCTGCCGGCATATGATGTCGGCTTTAGAGGCGCCGTGATTGGTTGAGGGGAGGATTAGGGTTCCATGCGGAGATTGCGACTATGCTAAGGTGAGACTTGGGGCCGTGGGGGGAGGGAGCTGATAGGTTGGTGTTCCGAGGAAGATGAGTTGGAATGACTGCGTTCCGAGGGATGACGATGTGCCCAGACTGGTCTATTTTATTAGGCTGATGCGTAATGTTAATCTGAGTGTTTATTTTCATGCTTGTTTGGTGGACCACGTGGTTGGGAGGGAGGTCTGGACTGATCTCGGTTGAGGGAGGGATCGATCGGACCAGTCAGATTCGCTTCCGGGGGTCGTTGATCGGCATGGCAACTTTGAACAAAGGGGTTTGCTCTACTATCCGAGGAAAGCAATAGTTGTATGACGGATAGAGGGTTTATATCGAGAGACGACACGTAGACGGGGAATATTTATGTCATGGGTGGTCTTTTATCACACGAATCGCAAATTGACATGTGATGCTCTATTTCAGAAGCCGAAGGCAGCCTCATGAAATGTTGAACGTCTCACATGATCAAGACGAAAGAAAAGGCGGAATATATGGGAGTCGGTAGGAAATAGTGAACATTGTCTTACGCAACATAGAGATTATTCAATCGCGCAAGCAGGAAGATAATAATTGCTGCCGGCCACTGACGTGCAGGGTATGTTGCTGACCATCATAAATGTTGGCCGATGAAAGCACAAGATGCGATAAGGATAAGGATAAGCTTATCTGCGTCCCTGCATTTCATCCCACTAACCTCATTCGCCAACTCATCTCAACCAACAATCGGGTAATTATTTGACCCGTTCACTAAGCCAAGATGAGACTCATCCAAGTTAGCCTCACCAAGTCATCTCAACATTCTCATTGCCAGAATACAATATTGCGATAATGGAGATCAAATTCAAGGTCCAAAAAGTCCCTGCAATTCCGAAACCTCACCCGAGCAACAACACACAGCCCTCAACACTTGCATTCGTTCAAGTCAATCCCGCGAAAAAAGATAAAGCAGCTCAACGGAAAATCCGCCAACATGTAATGAAAGACATAGGTCTCTCCCGACGAATGGGCACAGTCCGCACACCTCATCCAACAAGTGAATCGATCTTTATACCCACATACTGGGGCGACGCGCAAGTCTGCTACAATTTCCGACGATTATTTCGGGCGATGGATATGGTCTCTGAAGGATTACTCTCGATAGCTATTGTCGACCCTGTTTTGAGATTGAGGCAGAGATTTACGGCGAGTTTTGAGAGTCCGCCGACGCTGGAGGAGATTCAGCAGTATACTGAATCGTTGAGCTTGGTGAGGGAGGGGATTGAGGTGGAGAGTAAAGCTACTGAGAATGCTGTTATCGGGACGGTTATTTGTCTGGCGACGTTTGATGTAAGTCCCTGAAATGGAGATGAGGCTGCATGGTGGCTAATGAGATAGATGCGCGCTGGGAATTCGGAATCGTGGATGGTTCACATGGCAGGGCTGGAAAGAATAGTTGAGATGGCTGGGGGCGTTGAAGAAATAGACTCACGACCCGCTATCCGACAATCTCTGTTCATGTAAGTCTTTTGAGCCTCCATCTTTTAATGACAACTAACGCCTGTAGCTGCGACCTATTGGGTTCGATGGTAGAAGATGCCGAACCGAGATTCCCTCTGCCTCGAGACTTACCGACCTTACCCGAAGCTACGAGGTCCAAATACGCTCAAAAACTTTTAACATCGTTGAGGAATGACGAGAACGCGACTCAGGACCAAATTAATGTCATCGATAGTGCCCTCACGTCCACGAAGCAAGTAGCCGTCTTACTAAACGAAGTATGGCTCGACAGCCCATTCGCGCTCGATCTCCTCATTCCAGTCTGCGCTCTCGCACATCAAGTCTTATCGCTACAAAGAATCAATTCTATACCGAAATGCGACGGATTTTCGCAAGCAACATCCACTGGAATTCTCGCAGAGATAGTGCGCATCTCGGCTGTTTCTTTGTTCGCATTGGTCATGACACAGTCGTCTGGTGATGCGCTGTACGTTGCAGCAAGAAGGAGTACTTTGGCCAAGCAGCTTATTGAACAATTGGATGAAAGGTTTTGGAAGGGAAAAGAGGAGATCAAGCTTTGGGTATTGGTAATTCAGGTCTGCATGGGTGTTGGTACTTCGAAGACCTGGTATCTGGATCAGATCACTCAAACCATGTCACGTATTCGGCTGCGTGCATGGGAAGACTTGATGGATTGTTTGCGAAAGGTGATTTGGGTAGAAAAGGTTTCTCCATTAGAGATGACCCATCTTCGGTCTGATATTGGAAAATGGCTATCCTAGTACGATATCTCACAAGCTAATGTAATGCCTACGCCTAGTAAGTGACGCCTCCACTAACACCAATATACTGTCCCGTAATCCACCTAGACTTCTCCTGCACCAACAAAAGAACAGCATCACCAATATCCTCCGGGGTTCCAGGTCGATCAGCAGCTCGCGTGATCTCAACCTCTGCCCTCATCAACTCATCCTCCTGTCCCTTGGGATAAAACTCCGTCCTCACAGGACCGGGAGCCACTGAATTGACAGTGATACCCTTACTGCGACCAAGCTATTCATGTGTGTCAGTGTCTATCCGAAAGAGGGAATGTGCTGAGGTACGTACCTCTCCAGCCCATGTCCACGTCAAGCTATCAAGAGCGGCTTTGGAAGCTGCATACGCAGAGACAGCGACGTTGCCTCGCTTGGCGTTGGTGGAACTGATGTTGATGATGCGCCCGCCGGGAGGCATATGAGCAATAACGTAGTGGACCATGTAGAACGCTCCAAGGACATTGAGCTGGAAGACTTTGATTAATTGCTCCACGTTCGGCTCATCAGTAATAGGGCAGAAAAATGCCGTCGCAGCATTGTTCACTACAACCGTCAGCTCCGAACCCAGAGCTTACACAACGAGCTTACCAAGAATGTCAATATGATCGGTCCCAAACCCCTCAAGGGTCTTATCAATGAGATACTTTGCTCCCTCAGTAGTATCAACTGAAGCTTGGATAGCTATAGCCTTTCCTCCCGCCTCACGAAGCGTGGTACAGACGTTCTCGGCGCGATGCTTGGAGGAGTCGGAGACGTAGTTTACTACGACTGAAGCACCGTTTCGAGCGAGGGCGAGGGCAATACCAGCACCAATGCCGTTCTCACGACCTGAGCCGGTGACGATGGCGACTTTGCCTTGGAGAGTGAGGGTGTCGGGCATGATGAACTTATCTAAGAAGAAAGAGTCTGGAACTTGTAAAGAAGATGCTGATGATGGAGAAATGTAAAGACTGGAAGCTCGCTGTATTTATACCTCTCAAACCATACCATGATATTCCCTCCGAATAGCCAAGTCGGACTCCGACGGGGTGTTGTCCATGAAAAGACATTGCGGTAGCCTATCATTGACCCTGAAAAAGTTCGTGACTGAGATCCCGAGTTATCCGCTGGCAAGCCTAGAGTTGAGAATTACCTAATTAGGAAAATGGTGTTGAATGCCCCACCGGACACTGACCACTGACGATGCGAACCCTGGAGCTTCAGAAGGAGAAGCATTGCTTTGACCTTGTTATGCATGGCAGTTTTAGAACTTTAGTTTCAGGCATGGCTTCGTTTCGTTGTTAGAATTGGTCCGGCTGATTAATTCATGTCTCATCAAGCCGACGCGACAGTGTTGAGCGAATCATTCAACGAGTTCGCGTACTGGCACGCCTTACTCTAGTTAGTTGTCACAGTTGGTAAGCCGTCAGGAGATTTGTGCGTACTTATCCACTTCAATGATGCGATTATCCTGTCTCATTCGTCGCGGGCATGCAAGTATGTATCTTCAGGCTGTTGAGTACGGCTACGGGAGCAGAGACGACGGCAAAGATGGCTATGATACAGTTATCTGATAGCGAGGCACATGATCACGATAAGGTACATTAATTGGTCTGATGTAATTAATCAAGCGCTACTGCGCAGTGATTTTTAGAGTGTCATGGTGCGACTGAGTTGACAACGCGACAGGATCAATTTATCGTGTAGTCTCAGTATGCTGCCTTGGCTCGTCAACATGATATCAGCTTGGCGGACATGAACTTCATCTTCCAATCCAATTTGGGACAAACTGATGAATCTCGATGTTACAGGCTGTTGTTCGGTCGCAGATTGACCTGTCGTCCTTTGGCGTTGCGGCCTGAAGTTTTATGGCCGAGCTCGGCCCGGCATCGGAGATCGTGTTGTTTTGACTCCGAGTGAGCTTCAGACCGCATTTTCTCTTCAGTGGAT
>JAAOAT010000633.1:0-38550 GCA_013186855.1 Fusarium ramigenum
GAGCTTGCGGACTTCGTGGTGGTCGGCGAGTGCTTGGCCTGCGACGGTGCCGAGACCGCAGAGGATGTTGACGACGCCGGGGGGGAAGCCGGCTTCGACGATGAGTTGGCCGAGTTTTTGGCCGTAGAGGGGGGCTAGTTCGGGGGTTTTGATGATGAGGGTGTTGCCGGCTGCGAGGGCAGGAGCTAGCTTCCATGAAGTGATCATACTGTACTTGTTAGTACAGAGAGACAGTGAATTGAGAAGGGATGTGACTTACAGAGGAGTGTTCCACGGTACAACAGCCGCACAAACACCAATTGGCTCTCTCTTAGTATACGCAAGACCACTCTCATAGTCAATGCTCTGCCCATCAAGTTTATCCGCCCAACCCGCAAAATATCTACACGTCTCCGCAGCCTGAGGAACACTCATCCCCAAAGACATGTTATACAACATCCCCGCATCAACAGCCTCAATGGACGCAAAGTCCTGGACATCGCGCTCAATAAGATCAGCGAGCTTATTCAGCAAACGGCGTCGTTCCTGGGGAGGTGTAGTCTTCCACGTCGCCGAGGCCTTGCGCGAAGACAGTACAGCGCGGTCGACGTCGGAGGTTTGAGCGGCGGAGACGTTGCCGATGGGGGAGGCTGTGGTGGGATTCTCGATGGTGATGGTTTTGTTGGCTTCTGCGGGGGTGAAGGTGTTGTCGATGAAGAGGCCGGTGGGGACTGTAAGTCAGTGAGAAAGATGCACGTAATGGGAATATGTGAGTGTAACGTACGTGTGATCTTGCGACCAGCTGCGCCGGTGATGGTGAGTTCCGCCATATTGAGTTTTGTTATTCGGGTATAAAAGAATAATAATATCCACTAATCAAGATCCTATCAAATAGCCAAATGTCGATAACGGGCAGGCAAGAGAAGAGAGCGCAGTGAAACCGCATGCATATTACTTATGTACATTACGACGACCATTCCACTCGGAATCTAGGATGTTAGGTTCCGGTCTAGCACTGGCCATGTTACATGAGGGGTTATGCATAATCCAGGGTCTCACAAACTCCTCTTATTATTTGTAATTCTTTCACCGTGGTCAGACCATCTCCATATCTTACGTATTTCTAATCCACCGCCCTGCTTGAACCGTTTCAGTCACTGAAAGGAATATCCCTTTGGATCCGAGGGAGGACCAGCGAAGTATTTTTATGGGGCCATGCTCTAGTATTGATTGGCTGCTGATCTTTACACCACAAATTCCAGCCTCACAGAGGCACAGCAGTGAGGATAAAGGTCACGATTAGCAGACTGCATTATTAAGGGTACTTAGATTTTAATAATAACTACTAGTCAGGCTAAGTATCTTTGATACCGGCTTCCTTATTGGCAGGACCCCACAGAGGTACCTAAATGGTGCTCCCTCGGATCCAAAGGGATACGATAAAGTAGTATCAAGTGCCAGGAGCCGCAATGTGACGGAGAGGAATGAGTCTTCCGACTGGGCCGTGGCTATGGGTTCGGAACCGCAGCGGCATATTCCGACAAGCGGAGTTAGTGGACGAAATAAATCACGCAGATGGGCACACGGGGCATTCAAGGCTATATCTCCGTAATCTCTAGCGGCCCGTTTCCGTGATACAGACGTGGGCTTGGCAGGTCGGTAGTTGAGTGCCAAGAGAGAAAGGCCGAGATCCGTGACGATAACTGCATGGGAGGGGAATGTAACTATTCTGATCTGACATTTATTTGTCATGCATTGAAGAGTTTTGGTATATCGCACGCGTATTGAGGTCTAACTTGATTGGAGCAAGTGGAGGATTTACGAGTGGCGACCATTTCGCGTCAGACCCGCAGTTGTCAACTTTGAAGACTCCAGGGTAACTTGTCACAAATATTCCAAATATTTTATTTCAACATATTCACTACCGGAGTCGTTTCACAGTACAAGCAGCAGCCGGTAGTTGTCTCAAAAGAAATCCAGTTTAATCATGCTAAAATAATGCAAACACTGATTTACAGTCTGATGCTATACCATGTCACCCAATGCTCACAGCTTAGGTCCCTCCTCCTTACAGCACCCACTAGTCAACCTCGACGCAACATCCTTATCAGACGGTACATCAAGCGCCGGATTCCCCGTAAAGAAATCCGAAGGCGAAATATGCAACTGCAGCATCTCAACCGGCATGACCGGCCAATCCTCCACCCTAGGATTATGCGTAAGTCCAAACACACTCCAGCACACAACATCCTGATTCAGCACATCATCGCACCGATCAGCCGCGTCGCTCACACCACCAACCTCACTCTTGCTGAGCAGCGTGTACCGTCCGCCCGCAAAGAACTCGTGATCCTTGTACTTGGTAACCCAAAAGTGCTTCTTCGCGAACAGCGCGCGCTTGGCTTGTGTGCTGTTGGGGTCGGCGAGGAGGAGTTGTGTTGGTGGTGGTGTGATCTTGTATCCAACTGGTTTACCCGACACACGGTTTAGTTTGTTCAGGTTCTGCACTTTAAAGACCCTGTTGCTAAACGGCGCAGCATCAATGCCTTGAGAAGTGGTGATCTGCGTCTGACGCACTTCATACATGTTTCCATTAGGATTCGTCCTCTTGTCCATTCTCAAAGGCAGACTCTCCTCCTGCACAACAGTATTCTCATTACCGTCGATGGAAGGGTCGATGCGCACGCAGAAAACATGCTGATGGTTCTGAGCCAGGGCGCCGGGGCTGACGATGTTTCCCCAGGGCGCTGTCTTGCCGGGATCCATGTTTACGACGGAGACAATGCCTGTTGCGCGGGCCTCCACGACGATGCCGGCTGCTTGGTCGAACTTGTAGTTGAAGACGTACTCGTAGTTGGCGAGGGTGATGATGAATTGGATTACTAGTTCGCGGCGGCGGGTCACGACTGCGCGGCCGGTTCGCCAGTCGGTGTGTTTCCAGCCGATGCCGTTGTCTTGCTCGTGCAGACAGATGACGTTCTTGGTTTCCTGCGCAGAGCCATCCGCGTCTGTGAGGACACCGTCGAAGTACTGGAGTAGTTAGTCGTGAAGTGAATGAGTTTGGGGTTTGGCTTACCTTGATCACGCCGAGACAGTCGCAGCCGAGAGTGAGGTTGTTGACGCAGTGGCCAAGACCGCCGTCGCCAAAGTCAAAAGCTTGCTTGCGGTGGTATGGTGGCCGAGGATCAGCATAAGGAACAGTCTGCAAACATTAGCACGTCTCTCATAAATGATTCCCAGTAAACTTACCATATCGCTGATGCTCAATCTGTAAAGAACAGGACGTCCATCATAGCGAATATCATGGATGACAGCTCCCTCACGTGGATTAAACGTAACCCTCATTCTCCACTTCTGCCACTGGATCAAATTCCCCTCTGTGATCGAGAAACTCGGTCCTTGAGGCTGCACAACCATCAAGGGCTTCAAATCCTTCCTCGTCCCATTCTCCAAAAGCTCAGGGACGTACTCTGCGCTCTGACAATGATCAATAGCACCAGTTGCATAAGTCTTGCCAGTGAGACTATCATCCTTGCCGCCTGTAGCTGGTTCATCAATGCGGATGATCTCCTTGGTAGCTGCGTCCATGACGGGGATCAAGGGCATAGGATAAGCGTAAAAGTTGGAGTCTTGACCTTTGCGAGCATCACGCGCAAAGACAAGTGCCTGGAAGTAGCGAGTGTTGCCATCTTCAAGATCTGGGGCGCCGTAGGGCCAGGGCTCAATGACTGTTTCGAAACCCTCGGGGAGCTTGATCTCCTTGAGTTTGTCCTGAAACATCTTTGATCTCTTGCAAGACTCAACGACGATATCAAACTCAGCCCTAACAAATCAGCATCACACTTAGTCAAAAGTAACAGGTAAACTCACATAGTCAGACTAGCCTGGTGCTCCTCGCTGATAATCTCCTTCGCAACAATACTCCTCTTCGTGACATCAACCACAGACTCATAGTAAACCGACTTCTGGTCTCCACCAATGACATCGTAGAAAACCTGCGCGCAGCGATCAGGTCTCGGCGACGAAGCAGTAAGAGCCCCAGAGTGCTCAAGCTCAAGAAATCTTAAGACTTCTTCCTTGGGAGGCTCAAACAAATACGACTGTCTAAAGAACAGCAGCGCACCGGGATGAGACGCCTTGACGATATCACGAGCAAGGTTAGTCTCACGCGCCGTAAGAGCAGACAGAGGATGTGGTGCAGCCATGGTGGACAAAAAAGACTCAGGACAAAGGAATTGTTGTTTGTTGGTGCAATCAATGTCAGCAGAAGTGTATGTTTTGGGGCTGTAAATAGTACACCCCGGAAGGACTCGTTCCGAGCGTTACACTCGGAACACCCCTCGGAACGCGGAAGCGCAATCTCTCTTATCTCACCCAAGTGATAACGCAGCCCGTAAGGAACGACTACCACGTAACGAGTTAGCTCTTCCCCGCGTTCTTGATACGGCCCCTGTTTAGCGTGTGTTTTTGATCCAGAGGATGTGATATGCCAGCCAGGGGGGGAGGGTCCACGCTGATATCTCTTTTTTCCCTTATCAAGAATGATTTATATGAACGACACTTCCGTGCTTTCCATAGCTCCACAAACCCAAAGACAGTCGAAATTTATTATATAAATATTATTATCATTATTCTTTTTTTGAAAATGGGCGAACTTGAGAAAGTTAACGTGGCTGTTGACAAGGACGCCATGAGTCTGGAAGGCAATACTAGAGCTTCGAGCGATGATGCCCTGCGTCTTGCGCAGTTGGGTCATACGCAGGAACTCCGACGACAGTATTCTCTCTTTTCGCTCTGTGCTCTATGCGTTTGTCTCATGGCGACGTGGGAAGCTCTATCCTCTGTCGTCGCTACAGCTCTCATCAGCGGCGGAGCACCATGTCTCTTCTACAACTAGTCCGTCTCCCATCCCCAGAATCAACCATCACTAACAAACATCATCAGTCTACTATCAGCAGTATGCTCCATCTGCATCGCCAGTTCTCTTGGTGAAATCGCTTCGATCTATCCTACAGCTGGAGGTCAGTAACCCCCTACACGAAACTCTGTTATCTCGAGACTAACGCTTGAATGGTACAGGTCAATATCACTGGGTAGCTGCCCTTTCGCCCGCTTCCATTCGATCGACCGCGGCTTGGGTCACAGGCTGGGTCAGCATCGGCGGACAAGTTGTTCTCACTTCGTCTGCTGCCTTTGCTGCCGGGCTACAAATGCAGGCTCTCATAATCGTCAACAACGAGACGTATGTCCCTGAGCGTTGGCGGGGCATGCTGTTCTACTGGGCTGTTCTCGTCTACGCCCTGGTTCTCAACATCTGGGGTGACAGACTTCTTCCGCACATCAACACTGTGTCGGGTAAGTACCCCCGCTGGCGGGCGATCGCTCGGAACTGACGGGTCTAGGTGCTATCCATGTCATTGGCTTCGTCACCATTGTTGTCGTTCTTGGTGTCATGGCTCCCAAGAACACGGCTTCGTTTGTCTTTACAGAGGTCACCAACTCTAGTGGCTGGGCCGACGATGGTGTATCATGGCTAGTCGGCCTCTTGTCTGCCGTGTATCCCTTCCTCGGGTATGTTCCCCCATCACACTTAGTCCATCACCATCTAACCATAACAGATACGATGCCGCTTGTCATTTAGCAGAAGAAATGCCCCACGCCAGCCGTAACGTCCCCATCGCCATGGTGGGCAGTGTGGCCATCAACGGCCTCATGGGTCTCGTCTACTGCACCATCTTCCTCTTCTCAACCGGTCCCCTCGAGAAACTTCTCGCAACACCCACTGGGTTCCCCTTCATGCAGATCTTCCTCGATGCGACAAAGAGTCAAGCTGGCTGCACTGTCCTCTCTGTCATCATCACATGCACTGCTGTTGCGGCGACTGTCGCTGGTACTACATCTACCTCGCGAACCCTATGGGCCTTTGCGAGAGACAAGTCAACGCCGTTTGACAAACAGCTCAGCAAGGTCGACAAGCGTCTTCAGATCCCTGTCTACTCTGTCGTGGTTGTTATTGTTCTTCAGATGCTGCTTGGTCTCATCTATCTCGGCAACACCACTGCCTTCAATGCCATTCTGTCCATGTCAATCATTGGCATGTATGTCAGCTATGCTTTTCCCATCATCGCTATGCTCTTTGCCAGGAAGAGTATTCAAACTTCCAATGGCTTTGGACCTTTCAAGCTCGGACGTATCGCTGGCCCAGCTGCCAATGTCATCAGCTTGATATGGATCACTGTTGTTGTCATCTTTAGCACTTTCCCATCTGCCATGCCAGTCACACCACAGAACATGAACTACTCCATCGTTGTCTTGTCTGGGTGGCTCTTTGCTGGTATTGCGTACTATGTCTTCCGTGGCAAGTACAAGTTTGAGGTTCCAGTCGTTGACCTTGACGTTGTTGAAGGTCTCCGTGACGGAACCCATGATAAATGAATTGGATAGTGTGTCAAAAATCGGAGGAATGGGATTTTCTTTGTGAGAGGGGTTTAAATTGTCTTGACAGGATATTATCATGGAATCAGACGGAACCTAGGTCATGGCTCAATTTGTACGATACTTATGCAATGAACACGCTCTTTGATACTCATGCTTCAATCATATTGTTACAGTCTTGTCCCGCTGAGCTCCATCAAACCGTGACACTAGAACCCCCCATTGAACCGACTCAAGTCATCACCCTGTCCAACACCCCCATTCTGATCCGGCAATGCCGCAGGTTGATCAAGCCCATTGACCTGACTCACCGGCCTCAACATATTATCCTGCTCAAACGCACTAAACAAATTCAGCAGATCCGTCTCCAGCCCAAACATATCCGTCATATTCTCATCCATAAAATTACTCCCCAGTCCGTTTCTCGGCCAATTCGTCGGAACAAGCGTCTGCTGCTGTCGAACCTCTGGCGTCTCCTGCTGCAGGATCTCCGCAAGTGCTGTATTTCCAGTGGGAGTAATTGGTGATTCTAGCGATAAAGCGCGATGGATCGTTCCTTTTAGTGAACGCCATAGTCGTCGACCTAGTTGTCCGTGCTGAGATAGATTCTTCAGAAGACGGACGGCGTCTTGGAAACTTTGTCTGCACCGATCGGCAAAGACATCTGGGCCGTGGCATACTGCTAGAAGGATTGTAGCCAAAGCGCCTTGGAGGAAATAATTAAACGTTGCTTTCTGCCGAGCGTAGATGTCGCTTGTTTCGTTAAGATTCACTAGAACCTGGATCGTATCCTGTGCGAGACTGACAACCAGTTGAGCGCCCTGCATGTCAGAGCGTAAGTTCTCAGCGCTCATGACATGATGTCGCAGTACCAAGTTGCGAATGTAGTTCCCTCTTAGATAGAGGAGTGTTCTCAGGCGTTGTAAAACTCGAGGTTGATGACGCGGAGCCTGTGAGAGTCGAGGATACACGAGCTGTAGATCCTCAGGTATAGAGTGAAACCATTTCTGCGTCAGAAAGTCAAAGAAGTCGACTTTATCCTTTGGGACTGTGAAGGGTGAAGAATCAAGCGGTAGATCCTCCCAGACCTTGGAGCATAACTTGGCGTAGGAGACCATGCATCGAAGATATGGATGCTGCTCACTCTTTGAATCGTCAGTATATGCATCTGTCTAGGATACGAGGGGAACTAACTGGCTCTGGACATTGGGGATCGATGTCCCGATCGGAAATGCCGAATGATAGACTAGTGCCGTAACTCCACCTTCGGTCTAGAATGTATACACACCAGAAGCAACGAATTGCTAAATCTCGTTCCAATGGGTTCTTGAAGTTTTCAAAGAGTGAGGTTCGGCGGTGAAGACCGATTTCGAGACATTCGCGGCCGGCGTTACCGATGGCTCTCCAGGCGAGTAGGTCTTCTCCGCAGTGAAACCAGTAGATGCTCTAAACGCCGTCAACAATTGTAAAGCAAGTCAAGAACTGACTTACCAGCATGATCATGAGTTGAAGTTCTTGAATGTCGATAAACGCCTCGCCCGATATCCTGCAAATAACCGGCTCAACCTCATCAATCAACTTCTTGCTGATATTATTCAGCCCCTGCGCCTCAATAGCAACAGACGTAGCAACCGCCAACTTGATAGCCTGCACATCCTTGAGCGTATTCTCCCCCGGGGTCCGAAACACCGAGACCGCCTTGGTCGACAACTCATTAACGTCGATGAACGGATAAACGCTCTGAATTTCCTCGTTATAAACATCCAACAGCCTCTGAACCTCTGCAATTCCCAAACTCGCCAGAACCTCTACATCTTCAACACCCGGTGAGAGATGCTCACTCTCAACGACCGGTTCAGTCTCACTAGGTGATTCAGCGGGTGTGCTTGCCCCAGTGGCGTTGGGCTCTATTCCCATGCCAGTTAGGGAGTTTTCAGCGATCTGGAAACTATACGCTGAGCGCGTGGGACCGACGAATTGAGGCTCGCGCGGTTCAGTGTGTACGTTGCGGATGTCTTTGCGGTATGTGGATGGGTGGCCTTGGGGAGTGGACTTTGTGGAGGACAGGGTCATATGAGGGAGACGCTGGGACACGTCTTGGAGGGCTGATGTGAGAGCGTTGACTTGATTTTGGAGGGCGATTACTTGTTGACTTAGAGATCCGACGTCTGTTCTGTGAAATGTTAGTGATGCGTTGTGAGATGGGTGAGATACGCACTGAGACTGAGGTTCTTGAGTTGAGCGTCTCCGCGTCGGCTCAGCATCTTCCTTTGCTGGTTGAGCCGTAGGCGCAAAGATGCATTCGACTTTATTAACATCACACCTCTTACAAACCTCATCGCCCTCTTCCCTCACACACTTGAGCTTCTTCTTCTTACACTCATTACTACCAAGGTCAGTCTCGGTTCCAATGTCAAACCGGGTCGCGTACCAAGCTACAGGCGCGTATTTGGCGCGTTTACTCCGCTGGGTAGACGACGTAGCCGACTCTGCGATGGAGCCTATCCTCTTGCGACCAGGATCCATGAGTCATTTCTTGGGTATCGCGTGTCGTTGATTAAGGCGCTTGAGATACGGGGTTGTTGGTTGTAGTGTCTAGGTCGCTAGGGAAGAGGGCGGGGCTGCCTGTAATTATTTCTATCTGGGGTCGCTTATCAATGATATTCCGCTAGACCAAAAGTGACGACAGGCCCAGACCCTGCTGATCTGCGCCTTATCAATTCTTCGGCCTTCGCTGGACCTTCACTGGACCACTTGTTATCGTGCAGAAATAGAGTTTGGGCCTTGCTTCAAATGGTTATTATTCCCACCTACTAACCTTTGGTCTCGCCCCATACTTCAATGATACTGACATTATTGCGATTGTTACTATTTGCATTCTATGGCAATGTTTAATAGTCTGCTACCTAGATAGTTTCTAACAGAAACGAATATGAAACACGACTGCAGTGCAGTGCCTGGCATGAAATCTGCCGTTTAAAGAGTATGCCATTCTGGCACGTATTCTGAAGTAGCCCTAGCACATTTGAAACCGCTGTTTGCCCCACTCGCAGGTCATTCGCGCCCTGTTGCATGCTGGCCTGATTGTACCATACCTTCTATAACCTCGAAACTCCATAATAGTCTGAACCTCACTGACAACCAACTCACCACCGCAAGTACTCGAAATGAATCGTACAGTTGTGAAGTGCCTGCGATGCAAGCGTATAACTCGCATCCGAGCCACTAGATGCTACTCCTGCCCCTCCCGCCCTTCAGTCGCCGCAAAGCCTACCCTCGATCTATTCCATATCCGCAATAACGCAGATCTCCACGCTCAGAACTGCCTCTCACGAAACTTACTCAACCTCGCCTCCAACCCATCCCGCATCGCCAAGCTCATGCACTACCACCAGGCTTTGCAGTACGCTGCAAAATCCTTACGTGAACGTGCAAATGCTTTACAGGAGAATCTTGTAGTGCTGAAAGAAGAGGGGAAGAACATTGAAAGAGCGCTCAAGGAAGCGAGGGAGACTGAGACAAAGCTTCTTGAAGTTGAAGAAGTAGAGGAGGATATCATGAGCAAGATAGAAGATCTGGCGCTGGCGTTGCCGAATCTTGCAAGTAAGGACACGCCGAAGACAGAGCTTGAGCCTATATGCCATGTCAACGCCGACGAAAAGCCCATTCAGATCAAGGACAGCAAGGGAAAGCCTATTCATCACGCCGAGATCGGAAAGCAGCTTGGCATCATCGACTTTGCTTCCGCTGACGCTGCATCCGGCCGGGGATGGTACTACCTCGTCGGCGCCGGCGCCCTCCTTGAACAAGCCCTCGTCTCCTACGCTCTCAACTTTGCAGCCCGCGAAGGCTGGACTCCTGTTAAGGCCCCATCCATAGTCTACTCTCAGATCTCCGCGGCTTGCGAGTATCAACCTCTTGATAGGAGCGGCAAGCAGCAGATTTACAACATTGCGCAGGACGAGATTAGTGCTGTGCATGAGATGAGCCTGACGAGGACAAGCGATGTTGCACTGGCTGCAATGAGGGCAAACACAATAATCTCGGAGGACGAGTTGCCGTTTAGAAGGGTCGCTGCTTCGAGATGTTATAGGCCTGAGGCTAGGTCGGATACAGAGGGACTGTACAGTGTGCATGAGTTCACTAACGTGGAGTTATTTGCCTGGACGAAGCCAGAAGAGGAAGAAATGGGATTCTTCTTCGACGAAATCATCGACATCCAAACTGACATCCTCGGGGCCCTCGGCCTCACATGCCGTGTGCTCGACATGCCAGTCCACAAGCTCAGCGCCAGAGAAGCCCGTAGAGTCTCCATCGAAGCCTTCTTCCCTTCTCGCGCGGTGGGTTCAACACCAGATGAAATCCACGACGCTGCCTGGGGAGAAATTGCCTCTGTGAGTTTCTGTACGGACTACCAGAGTCGAAGGTTGGCGACGAGGATAAGGAACACGGCGGGGGATGGGCCGTTGAGGTTCCCGTGGACAGTGAGTGCGACGCTGTTGGCGGTGCCTAAGGTTGTGGCGGCGTTGTTGGAGATTGGGTGGGATGCAGATGAGGGGATTGTGATGTTGCCCAAGGTGTTGCATCAGTTTATGGGCACAGATCGGATTGAAGGGCGCAAGAGGGACTGAGAGCGACGTGGGATGGTCCTTAGTGCTCGCAGAACCTACAGTCGACACCAATCGTCTTCGGATCTGATTCATTTACTAACATCAATCCCATGTTGCGCGGAAGAGCATGTTCATTAACCCGATCATACTGTATATTAAATGCTACAGGTTTCAGTCTACTGACTGCAAAAGTCAGGCGGCTGGCTGCTTCATTGCTTGTTCTTATCCTACTGAAGGATATTCATACGTCAGGCTTCTCTGACACCATCCCTCGAACCCTGAAGTTAAAGGACGTTTAACTGACACCGGCAGTGATACAGCAGCATTCTTAGACATAATTCGAGGTTCAAACCGTTCCGTTACTAGCTTAATGACTATGATATTTCGCCAAAGTACCATTCATTTCCAAGCCGGTTATATAATCCTGATCTGCGTTTGTTCACTGCCCGGCCACGCAAAGTTCTCCAGTTTTGGTTCTAAGAGACCTTCGGGGCGACATCGAAGGTCTGGACTTCCACTGATAGTGCAGAATCCAACCCGTCGATAGACATCGCCGTCAATCTGTTTCAAAGCTAGACAAGCACAGTCCATCCTAGCCCAAAGCTCGAGACCAGCAATCGCAGCACAAAAGATTTGATCTCCCAAGCTCAAACCATCTTCTCCAAGTGCGCAATCAGGCTTGAAGAATTCCAGCCTAAGCGATGGGTCAAGATTTTGAATGGTCCACACGACTCGTCCACTAGGATCCGGGCATATCTCAGCTGATTTCAACGACGTCTGTATATCCAGGTATCCACTCCGAACTTCGCCTGTGGAATCACTCGTCGCGGGTTCACAGCTAGCTTGGACAATATTACATGCTTGCTGTGGCTCCTCGCCGACCATAAGGGAGTGAAGCAAGATTGGCCCGATCCACCACCAGCTACAGCCCGAATCAGTATCAACACTAGCCCAGGACCACGAAGGCGCACGGTAGCCCTGAGGTCTACGGCCTACACCACCTGATCTGGGGTCGTTGTAGTCCGAGACATGATACCAGCAGAGATCATGGGCAAGAGTGTCCTGCCACAGTCCCGCGAGGTAAACACCCCCTCTGACTTGCTTCCGCTGCTGCGCTAGGCCTGACAGTGCCGGAAGCTTATCAGCGGGGTTAGTCAATTGCCGGCTCGTGTATTCATGGACTACTTGTTCCCACCACTCGAGAGCCCTTGTTTCATTCTCTTGGGGAGGTCTGGCAGCGCTTTCGAGGAAATGGAATCGATGCCAGGCCGCTTGATGCCTCTTGCGTCGATCTAGATGTCCGCATCCGCAGGTAATTTGCGCTTTGCATCTCAGCGTGATGTCAAACGCACCAAAGTGAATAACCCTCGGTGGAAGCAGGAATTCCTGGAGTGTCCAACCGCGTGTCTCCAGACTTGGGATATCGTCTTGGTAGTGATTGAGGGGCCTTCTGATGTATACAGAAGCTACACTCCCGTCATCAGTGATGACATCCCTTTTGTACTCGTGGACAGGATCTCTGGAGAAGAAGCCACTGTCCATGTGGTCTGAGAGGTCGGCGGAGATGGTGAAATGGGAATTCTGATACGTCCTCGCCATGTTGGAGTTCTCTTGGGCAAAGTCATGCCTAGTAACTTCTAGTTCGCTGGATGTTATCTCCGCAAAGCTTTGTAGGATACATAAGCTGTCGATCCAGAGATACTTTACATTCATTGACCGGCAAACAGTCACCGCGTCCTTGAAAGTAGCGGGAAGACTCTGCCATTCGATCTTGCTCATGTGGCTGTCGATTGTTCGTGTCGTGGTTTTGAGCTGCTTGTGTGTAGGATCTCCCCAGCGATGGCTCAGACAGACGTAAGGATACTCATCGCCCTGAGTCTCTATCAATCTGACAGGATCGTCGAGAGCACCCTCAAACATAAGCAACCTCTTCGGTAGCAGGACTTTTTCTGTACCAGGTTTAGGGCAGGTGTGCGTTTTCAAACACTCAGATACCCAGCCCTGAGCGCAATCAAAACTTTCCCTAGAGTTTGTGTATTCGCCAACACGGTATCTCCTACCAAGGCTACTCTTCGAAACTTCAAAATCATCGGTCCTTCTGTCCGCAAAGACATCAAAAATGACCTCGCGGTCTGATAGTCGAATAATAAGAGAGTTATGATTCTTGCCCACGGTCATTCTCTCAAGTTCCCTCTTCTCCTCAGCTGCGTTTATCACCAATACCTCTAATATGTCTGGGAAGTGACCTCTGATGCAATCGAGGACGATACCCTCATAAAAGCAGCATAATCGACATGAACTTGCTGATGAGTGTAGTTGGGGAAAGGTGACGCGTTTCCATATATGCAGGACCCGGTGCGCACACGAGTTCTCGATTGAGATCCTGTTACGGGGGAGGAGTGAAGTAGTCATCTTGGACGTGGATGCCTAGTGAATTGAAGGGGATATGTTACAGGTCGATTGGTATGGTTAAAGGATATGGTAGAGAGACATTAGAGTTTGTGATATTCCTCCGTGAAGCTGATGATCATCGGTTGGGCAGCAATGCACTATGTCATCATGCAGAGACGGACTATCGTAAATGCGGTACATGGACATGGCTCTCGGAACAGCTCATTTATCAGTTCTTGCATTATTGAGGAGTATAGGAATCACTTAAAGATCAGATGAGGAATAAAGGTAGGGTTGCAGATATCATCTCCGACCCAACTTCTGTGTCATTAACCCCTAGTTAAGGCGTGAGAGTCTTGCAGGGGCATTTCGCTCACTATTCCAAGACTGTAGACATTTGCCACAAGTCGAATTAATATCGATCATCAATGAAGGATTTCAATTGCAGGAAGAACCAACTACTATGCCACACGTTCCAAAATCTTTTCCGCCTCTTCCATGGCATCCCAAGCATAAAAGAAGTTCCGTATCGGCTTTGTAAAGTTCATCGCCTCTGGCGGAAAGATGCCATCTCCCCAGATATCCTCAGCTCGCTTTCTTAGCACACTGGATATTCCGGGTTGTGCATCAGAAAGAAGTTGAGTGACATGGATGTGACGCTTCAAAATATCATTGTATAAGCTCAGACGTTCTGCGACCTTTTCAGGGCTCTGCATGTCCTTGAAGATCGCTTCTAGTGTTGTTGCTTCCTCGATGGCTAGTACTGCGCCTTGTGCTATGCATCCTGTTAGTAGTATAACCCTCAAATGGTCTGTAAACATACCGTGGGTTGGTTGAATCGGATGTGCAGCATCGCCGATTATGACAGCTCTTCCCCGAGTATACGTCTCAAGAGGTTCCCTGCGAAATAGTTTATGAACAGAAACACTCGTCGACAAACTAAACAACTTAGCCACTAGGGGATTAAACCCGCCAACCATGGCAGTGATGTCCTGAACACTTGTGTCGGTGTTCCAATCAACTGCATGCTCATTCTCCGCTTTCGTCTTGTGCCGAAACGCGACGTTGAGCATCTTTCCATCACGACAGGGATACGTGACGAGGAATGTTCCGGTAGATAGGTCAAAGGGGACCCAGAAACCTGGATCCTGGTTTTTGAAGATGGCTTCGAGGGCGGGGTCTTTGTTTACTTCGGAGAAGGGGATTAGACAGCGGTAGAATGAGGAGCCGATATCTTCGAGAGGGATGTCCTTTTGGGTGATTTGGTCAATGAGTTTGGTCTGTAAGAGATTAGCCGGTGAACATTGAAGCGTATAGATACTAGACTAACTCGAACGCCGTCAGCGACGACTATAAGATCTTTCTCAAAAGTCTCCCCATTGTCCAGCAAAATCTTCCCTTGCTCACAGTCAAGGCTCGTAACAGAACGTCCATTATGAATCACCACCGGCAGACCTGGATATCGCTCATCACCCGACACAGTCATATCTTTCAGCGCAGTATGAAGATCCACTCGATGGAAGAACATGAAAGGTGCACCATAGTCATCTTCAACTTGACTAAAGTTTTCGACGACAAGATCCCCAAGAGTCTGCGGATGTACCATACGCATTTGCTTATTCTGTACCCCTCGCGCTGTCTCGGGATCAAAGCCGAAGTGTTGAAGGACACGCATCCCATTTGGGGTTATGGTGATGGCGGCGCCTATTTCATCTTTGAAGTGGGATCTCTCAAAAACCTGTACAATATCAGTCGAGCACAATTGCTGGATGTTGGTTTAGTGACCTCAACTTGGGCGCCTGTTCGTCGAAGAGCAATGGCAGCACTCAGGCCACCGATCCCGGCACCAACGATTCCAACCTTCAAGACCATTTTTGCCAAGTTTACAATCGTTCACATGTTGCTGACGGGCTTGCGGCAGTGGCACAGTGTCTTATTAACAAGTTGCTACGCCTTACAGATCAGCAGCGTAAGCCCCCGCCTGCGGAAGGCCAATGCCGAGATTGGGCGCTTAGATAACGGATCAGATCCTACAGCCATCATGCAACCTCCGAAGAGGTCCAAGAGCAGTCCTAAATAAATAGTGATGGTTCCTTACCTTATCCTCCAGTGCCCTAATAGAGAACCCCCGTCCAAGGCTAGGTGATTCTTGGCGATTGCTTCGACACCTGGAGGGGCCAGAGCGGGATCTGCACTTGTTGATCGGCAATGACGCAATGTGTAATACGCTGGATGCGCTATACGCTCGTTAGTGAAGCGCAAGGGCTTACGGACGCTAATTCCCCGCCTGCAGCTCTCCGTAAGTCCCTTGTTGGCAACTGAGCCACTCTGACCTACGTTGGCTCTACCATATCGTACTCAAAACTCCGTTCTCTATCGTAGATGACAAAGGAAAGAGGGGAATCTCGTTCAGTCTTACTCACAGAAGTATGTCAAAAGCAAGTAAGACAGGCTTGCATTAGTTCGTTGTCAGGCCAGTCAGAAGCTGTCTTTAGATGTCAGCGTAGCGTCTGCTTCCGCGGTGATTGGCTTATTCACCCGTCGTAAGAAACATGCAGACGCCATGGCTTTTGATGCGTAGGGTTGAACTTGACACGACACCGTATTCTGCGGGGCTATACCTTGGAAGTCTCCTAAGATATAAATATAACTTGACCGACGTCCAGCATCTTTGCGTGTTCATTCTACATCAGCTGCACAGTATTCATGATGACCGCCACACCTGTGTTTTCGAAGCTCAAGGCTTACTTGGCCAACACCGAAGCCAAGACCTACTCACCTGATGCGGAAGGCTACAAGCAAGTCGAACAATGTTTTGTTGAGAAACCAGTTCAGACTCTTGGTGTAGTCAGACCTCAGAGCAGCGATGAAGTTGCCCTAGTAGTGCAGTTCTGCTTGGAGCACAGCGTCGAGTTCAGCGTAAGAGGAGGGGGCCACGACTGCGCCAGTCGAACATTGGCTGATGGAGCGCTTGTGATTGATATGCGAGACATCAAGCACGTTGTCATAGCTGAAGACAAGAAAAGTGCAAGAGTTGGCGGGGGTATTCTCAGTGGTGAGTTGGCCAGGACCTTGGTGAAAGAAGGCCTGAGTACGCCTACGTGAGTATTTCGAACTACCTTGACAAGACTACAATGCTGATCAAAGAATCTAGTGGTACCGTTGCGAGTGTAGGATATACTGGATGGGCTACGCTCGGCGGCTACGGACCGTTGACGACGCATTATGGCCTTGGCGTTGACCAGATCATTGGAGCAAAGATCGTCAACGCTCGTGGAGAAGTCCACGATGCTAATGAGGAACTGCTTGTCGGCATCCGAGGCGGTGGCGGGTCACTCGGTGTAATCGTTGAGCTTACTGTCAAAGTCTACCCATTCAATAAGGTAACATCTCTCAGTCGAACCAAAACCCCAGCTCACATGTTTAGATCCTCTCATCCATGATCATCTACGACTCAAGCGACCTATTCGCAGCTCTCACCTCTTACAACCAACACTACGAAAAGCTGCTCGAATCAGGCCAAATCCCCGTGTGCTTACAACTCCAACCCATGATCGCCCAAATGCCAGGTCAAACCGTCAGTCTCATGGTCATCGCGACTTGGCACGGCGACGACAAAGATGAAGGCCGCACGTGGATCAAAAACATTGCTAGGGCAGCTACTTGCGTGATGGAGAACACACAAGAAATAACACTTGCTGAAATGCTCGAGAATAACGAGAAGCTTGTCACCTGGCCTTCATACGGTCGAGTCTACACTCTCAACTGTAAGACTTTGACTAAAAAGGCGATTGACATCCTAGCAAAGCACTGCGTCAATGCCCCAGGCGGAAGTCTTATCTTCTCATACCATACGCTCCTCTCAGCACAAGAGCCTGAACAAAAGTCGGTTTTCGGTACAAGAGCTCGTCATCACATGTTTGAGATCTACGCCATTCTTGCAGATAAGGACATCGCAGAAGAGCGAGTTCAGTGGGCTGCTAGGGTCAAGGCAGAGCTTCAGGCAGAAGATGCTGATAATATCCTGGAGGGGTCGTATATATCACTTGGCTCGCATGAGGACGCTGACGTCAAGAAGGTCTATGGGAAGCATTATGAGACACTGGTGGCGTTGAAGAGGAAGTATGACCCTGAGAATGTGTTTAAGCATAGCGTTCCGAGACTGGTGCTTGCTGAAGAGGGTGATGAGATTGTTGAGGCCTGAGTTCAGCGATGGAGATGGGATATTCTGGACTTGGGTGCTTATAACTGATAGAGAGACCTCTGTAGGTATCTTAATAAGAGTGTAAATCCAGTCTGATCATTCTTTCAACTAACTAGTGGTGGTTCAATGTATTGCTGGTACTATCAAGACTGTTCAAAGGTTTCACAAAGTTTACTAATACAGGCGAGAATCGTGTTCTTCTAAGCCCAAGCTCTCGGCTAATCTTATCGCCATTGCGATAGTCTACAAAAAATGGATCTAAGATTTCCCAAGGTTCAGGATATGTAAGAGAGCCTGGCGAAACAGAGATCTTGCTTCATACTACATGTAGCTCCGGAACCACTCCACCTGTCTAGCAATGAGATCAATGCGAGCTGGGATGTTCCTAACACCATGCCCCTCCTCCGGGTACATCAAAAGAACCGAAGGAACACCCTGCTCGATCAGACCGTGGTGAAACTCTACACCCTGGCCAGGCGGAGTATTCTTGTCCAATGCTCCACACACAAGCATCGTCGGCGTCTTAGTCTTGCGGACGTGGTGAATCGGTGAGCGAGATAGATACTTTCCGCCAAAGTCGTGAACGTCATCAGCCAGGAAATCTTGACAGAACCGTGCGAGGTTGCTTGTGAAGTGCTCGCTGACCCAGTCTGTCACGGGACTCGTGGGTATCGCTGCCTTGAAGCGGTCCGTCTGAGTAATTAGCCAGGCTGTCATGAAGCCACCGTAGCTAGCCCCATATACTCCAAGGCGACTAGAATCTGCTAGGCCTTTGTCCACCAGATGATCTATACCGCTGAGGTAGTCTAGAGTATCAACACCGCCCATGTCACCATAGACCGCCTTGGCAAAGGACTGCCCTCGACCCCATGAGCCTCTTGGATTGGGCTCAAATACAGCGAATCCTGCATCTAGCAATACCTGAAGCTGCATATCCAGGCCTAGGTATCTAGGTCTCCAGCCAAACACTGGTCCTCCGTGAATGTGCATAATTGTAGGGAATGGTCCTTGGCTAGGTGGGTGGAGGTAGTAGCCGTAGATCTCCAGTCCGTCTGGAGCCTTCCACTTTACCGCCTGTGCTTGCCCTAGCATTCTGATCCTTTCCTGCAGCTCAGGGGAAGCGAATGCTTTGATAGGTCGGACGCCAAGTGAAGAAGCCACCACCAATGTCGGAGGTGTGAACCAGCCTTGTTGTACGAAAGCAACGTGAACGTCCCCATCATTGTACCCAGAAACCTGAGAGATGCCTTCTCCAGCGACACTGAGCTCTTCACTACTCCAAAGCTCTTGAATCATACTTGTCGACCGCTTACACGCGAAGACTATATCTCGCCCGTCACGCAAGCCAGAAGCAACAAGTTCATCATCCTCCACCCAAGAGATGGCACCGACATTGACGCCGCCAGTATCAATCTTGGACACTTGACCCGTCGAAACATGGAGGATGTGAAGATCGCCCGTCAAGATAGCTCTATCACTAGCGACTCCCACCGCAAATGCTACAAACGCACCGCTAGGAGAAGTCGTGAGCCACTCCATCGGGAGCTCTGAACCAAACACATGCTTCACAGCTCCCGTGTGCAGAGAAATCTCACAGAGTGAAGCGTGATACCAATGCTCCTCTCCCGGAAGATCGGAGCACAACGCCAGGATGGCGGTATCAGATAGCCAGACAGCTTGCCAGATGTTGATTCTCGATGGGGTGACTTGCTCTGACACGCCTGTTGCTACGCAGTGCACCCAAGCGGTGCGATATGCCTCGGCGGTAGGCGTCGTTTCTATAGTAGGCATCCAGCTGCACTCAGAGGAGATCCTTTCGGAACCCTGCGACGCCCGCCCTCCATCTACACCAGCCAGGTCAGCTTCCAGACCGGCCACGACTAATAGGATCTTTGTGCCATCAACCGACCAAGACAGCTGTTCCACGTTCCCAGGAATCTTGTCTGTGGACTTGATGTTCTCGGAAGCTAGGTCCAGGATCTGCAGCTGGCTCAAGCCATCAACTTGAGATAGAAAGGCAATGGTTGTACCGTCAGATGACCAGCATGGTTTAGAGTCTGTGCCACTCTGGTTCCCGAAACTAGTTATGCTTGCGTCGTTGGCGTTGATTATAGCCAGTCTGGTTGACCCGCGGCCTTTGAGATCCTCGTAAACAGTCACGATGCCTGCGACGTTCTTTCCGTCTGGAGAACAGGCCAAATCCCCAAATTTAACAGGGGTGTCTTTGGAAGGCTTTAAATGTTCTTGGTGTCGTTTCCATATGTCTTTGTATGTGGATGTTGTAGTGATGTCTCTCGTGGTCGTCAGCGCAGGCAAGTCTGCCGTTTTCGTTGTGGCGGCCATGGCTGAGATAGACAGGACCGGTCAGCTGGATGAGGTTTTCCAAAAAGCCTGATGTTGACAAGGATCATAGAATTTTGCTATGCGATTGCTTCGGCTTCAATATCGTTGACCGACTTAGAATAGGCTTCAACATACGAAGTCGAGCTTGACGCGGGGTTTGGGCCAGCTCGTGTTCCGCTTATGCTTACGCTTCCGTTCCCCACCGGTGAGACGATGAATCTCAAAAGCAAGGCATTAGATAATGACATAGAGATGACGTCTGTGTAGATTATGACCAATTAGAGGTGCGGTCTATTTAGCAGATATAGCAAAGCCAATCAAGGATATTTGCCGCAAGGGAATATTCTACCAGTAGCCTTGTAACGATATATGAACTCTACAAATTGTCGTCCTAGTTTTTATCTCTCCTTCCCCCAGCGCACCAAGGTAATGCACACCAATAAATACATACAGGTAATATATTCATCACCCTCACTGTAGACTAGTATCTTAATTTTGGCTGAACAGCTAGATATCCTGATGACCAACTCAGAGGTATATAAATAAGCTACATCTTCTGTCCAGAACTTAACATCCCTTGCGTCTGATATGCTTATCATTGGACGCGAGATTCTCAAGTCTCTATTTACCTCAATCAATCCCTCGGCCTGAACCGGGGGCAATCAATCAGCAAATCTGTATTAGTAGGAAGTATCTAGGTTCTCTCTGCCGCAATAAGCTCACAGCCACAAGTCTCAACTGCAAATAACACTTCTAGCCAACAACTTAGACATCGATACCACGATAACTGACCGCCAGTTCTACACAACTATCACTATCGGCGATGGTTTCGACCATATCTCTCGGCCATCGATCATGGCGAAGATATTGCAATAGTGATGAAGCCCTTTGATCAGCCTCTGGCATCCAATGATGGTGCTGCCGTCAGTCATGTATTGGACATTCATTCTTTGATCAACCGTCTGCTCGACTCCATCGAACCCGAAACACCGCCATTCTATACAACTCGTCCCCTTTTCAGGGCATTCTTTATAGCCATTCCAGGCCGGAACTGGGGTGGCTGCGCTGCCCTAGAAGACATCGCGTCTTTGAGAGTCCTCATTGTCCTGACTGGAGAGACAAAAGGACTCAGCGCACCTATTTCTTTCGCCTCTATTGTAGACAAGTCAGAGGCTAGGACTTTAAATGGTCTTGAAGCCGATGAAACCGACCTCGAGACAGCTGTCGACTTTGTAATGGACCTTAAACATTGGGAAGAAGATGTTTTTGGTCTTAAACCTGATCCAGTCGCTGCATCGGGAGGTATGCGTCCATTTACTCGGGAGCCGCTTTATGAGTGGGAGCAGTACAGGGCGGAGAGACTAGGGTGGAAAGGCGGAAAGATTGTTGGGCCGAGTTCGCGGTGGGTAGATATGAACATGTATATAGCTTGGACTGAACTTGGAGCGCAGGCTGATGCGGTCATGATGAATAACCAGGTGAGGGTCATGTGGGACTGGCATCGGCGAAATTGTAGGTATAAGAAGAAGGAGTGGGTGTTTGTTGATAAAGATATATCTGAGGATAAAGGCAGAGTTCCTGAGGAGTAGTAGACATACAGAGGAATCTAAAGATCTATAGAATGAAACCTCTTATTATCCCGATTATAACTTACAGGTCCTGGCAGGTAATATCTAGAGTATGCCCCATATCTCGTATAGGCATCTGTGTGTTTAGCACTCTTCATATAATTATTACTTAAATTTTAATGTAATCTCTGTCAGCAACAGAGCAAGTGCTGGCCTAGAACCTAATAACAGCGACGAATAGCACAGACTATTTGAGCGTGTCAAAGGTATCCTAAACGAGCTACGAGTGCTCGACAGAAGTCTCTGAGAGAAAGCATCGGCGACCGGCGGGCTGCGGTGCTTTTAGCAGGATTTTGCCGGGAACCACGGGCGGCATTTCCTCAACAAGTTAGCTCGGGTTCGTAGGCTTTCTAAAAAGACAACTACACCATAGAAGGAAGCCCATTCAAGGAACAAATGTAGACCATGCAACCGTCAAGAGTATACAAGGTAGAGTTTCTGAAATGCAAGAGACTTACTTTATTTTCGTCAAGATCAAAACTTTAACTCTCGGTAAGTCACAACGCTGATATTTGCGTTACGTATGAAAAAGGCTGCATTGGCGATAATATCGTCTTCTCTAGTGGAGACTTTCTATTTAGATGCATGCTCTTGGCGATGGCGATATGCTTGGCAATTCGATTAAGCTCATAAACACAAATAGTGAGCAGACTGCCGTTATTTTCGAGCTTGTAGTTGGCTTCTATTGGCCTGGATGTTAGAAACTAAGACGTAATTTTTTTCTTCGCTCCGGAGATCCACTGCATCCACTGCCTCCACTAAAAAGAGAATCAAGCTTCGACAGGATCCTCTTTCTTTTTACCTTAATTTTTATCTCTACCGCGCTCTCTAAATCTCTTTTTATTTCTTAATAATAGAATCTCAGTCTATTATTTGACAAAACAGCGAAAAATGTCATCTGCACGAACAGAAGTGGACCGATCAAGCGGAGACAAAGAGGCAGCGTTCTGGTCCGCACAAGAGGATGGCCCTGAGACCAAACCTTATGGCGGCGCAGCTACAGACCAACAAGAAATTGCTCGACAAAAGGATATTGAATTCCGCCAAAGGTTTGGTGATGCTGGTCCCCTCGGTCTCTCTGGCTTTGCCTTTGCGACGTTCTTAACAGCCCTGGTCAACCTCAATGTCCACGGCGTAACTGTTCCCAATATTGTCATTGGTCCAGCTCTGGCTTATGGAGGTCTTGCTCAATTACTTTCTGGCATGTGGTGAGTAGTTGCTTACTCAAACAGCATGTTCATAGGTGAATTCTTATACTTCGACTAGGGATATCGCCAATGGCAATACAGTCAGCGCTACTATTGCCTGCTCGTATGGCTGTTTCTGGATCTCTTTTGCCATTAGTATGATCCCCAGTTTCAACGTCAGGGACGCTTACCCCAGCCTTGCCGACTACAACCACGCCAATGGACTCTTTCTTATGGTGCGTTACTGCTACATTCACCTACTCCTAGAGAAACCCAAAGCTCACATTCTTTAGGGATTCTTCATCTTCTCAGTAGCCATAACTCTGTGCTCTATGAAGTCGAATGTCTTTTCTCTGACGCTTTGCCTTCTTGTCAATTGCACATGGCTCTTACTCGGGGTGGCTAACCTCTGGACTGAAGAGTCGGGCGCTCCTAATAACGTACTCCTCAAGTGCGGCGGTGTGACTGGCTTATTGGTCTCATTTACAGCCTGGTATCTTATGTATGAAGGTTTGGCAAATAGACAGAACAGGTAAGTCTACACTTAACTTCGTAACGATTGCACTGACACATCAGCTAAGCTTTGTTCTGCCACCAAATCCTGATCTTCCGTGGAATCCAAGCCGAAGATCCCATGGCCGTCATACAAATTAGCCATTGATTTCAGGATTAGCAAATAAAATAGTAATCAGTTCCGTATATGTGGCAAGGCCCTGGGGTTGTCTGGCATTCTGATCCTTTGTGCAGGGAGCTATAGTGAGACACGGGTTGAGTTTCTGAGGTTATAATCACCGACCCCGGTGATCCTGCTAGTATAAATCAAAACCTCCAAGTCGAAAAAGAACTAACGACTAAAGACACAGATTTCAGGAGCCTAAGGTACCTTACTTGGTCCCTCCCACGATGAATCTTAGCAGCAAGGTTGTATTAGTTCAAATCAACTACTAATCTTATATAAGCAGCATTCGCAATCAACACCAATCTGTAGGGGAGACAGTGCAAATTATAATGATCTTGTCATGCGTCAGTGTAAATCGATCGGAATGACAACGAAGCGAAATTCACTATAGATAAGAACAATAGAGATAAAATTTTAAAACCTCTAATCTAAGTAATATCAAATATCAAGGCTTAGATAAATTTAGTAAATCTTATCTTAACTTTCAAGTAAATTATTTTAACACCGTAGCTCAATATCAGAGCAACAAGGTATGTCAGCAATAGAGCAATTGTCGATTACCCTGTAAAGTGAGATCCAAATGAGAAGGAACAGTCGCTGATAAGCTGGTCTTCGATCGTGCACTCTAATTGGCTTGACTGACAGCTCAAGTGGGCCAGCTTCGGATCTCGAGCCAATGGATAAGGCTCGATTAGCATAGAGCCCGCCTAGTCTTACCCCAAAACGGAAAGCAGCGCGTTGAGGCTCGGATTCGCATTGATCTGGCGGGAATAGTATCAGAATTCGTAGAAATAAGCATATGCTCACGAAAATCGACTTTGCTGACTTTCGTCATTGACTGTGGAGACTCTAGTATATAAGACTCACTGTGGCCAGAATATGATCCGGGTAAGTACAATAAGTATACTATGTTTAATTTTATCCACACTTTACACCAGTTATTACTTTATCGATGGAACTCTCCAACAAAGCCGCGTACCTTCTCAGCCCCAACAGTCCTCTCGTTGAGGTCAAATCTGCACCTGTTCCAGAACTTAGACCAAATGAACTACTCGTCAAAGCAGAAGCCATTGCTATCAACCCTGTCGACGCTGTCAAACAGTCCATGGGAAACATGATGTTTGAGTGGCTCACATATCCTCTCATTCTTGGTTATGACGTCGCCGGCAAAGTTGTGGAAGCTGGGGCTAATGTTACTCAATTCAAAGAGGGTGATAGGATTGTGGGACTGGCTGCTGGTATGGATAAGCGCGGACGGAGACCTGATGAGGGCGCTTTCCAGCAACTTGTCGTGATCAGAGAGCATTTGGCTATAAAGGTGCCTGATGGTATGAAGAGCGCTGATGCGAGCGTCTTGCCTCTTACTGTTGCCACCGCCGCATGCGCGCTCTTCCAAAGGGACCAACTCGCGCTTCAAATGCCTCAGACCAAGGCGCATCGCAAACATACTGGCGAGACAATCCTCGTCTGGGGAGCTGGCACGAGCGTTGGAAAGAATGTTGTACAACTTGCTGTCGCAGCTGGCTACGATGTCATCGCCACAGCATCACCCAAAAGCCGGGATACAATTCGCGGTCTCGGCGCATCTGCAGTATTTGACTATCGCGGCTCTTCAGTCATGGCCAATATCGTTGCAAGTCTGAAGGACAAAAAGTGTGCAGGTGCCGTAGCCATCGGTCAAGGCTCCCTGGCAAAATGTGTGGACATCATCAAAACGATTCCCGGCGCTGCGAAGAATGTAGCCCAAGTCACCCTTGATATGCCAGCGTCGCCACCAACGACAAAGTTATCCATGGTTCCATTTGTCGCAAAGTATCTATGGATGTCTTCAACAAGCAAACTCAAAGTCATGAGTAGTGGAGTCCGAAGCAAGTTTGTTTTTGGAACGGATATCATGGAGTGGGATGTTGACAGGAAGATTGCCTTGTATCTGAGTGAAGCACTAGAGCTTGGGGAGTATGCTCTACCTTCAGAAGCTCGCGTTATCGGCACTGGTCTAGAGACAATTTCTGAGGGACTGGATCAGGTACGAAACGAGAAGTCTGGGAAGAAGATTGTAGTTGTATTAGAGTCAGGCAGCTCTAATGTATCTGCTGGCTCACACGCATGTGATTATCAACTTGACATATCCTCGCAGCGGCTATTTTTCGCCGGCTGGCAAAGAGAAGGAACTAATTGAGTGATTTCAATCGATTACAGCCTTACAGGTAAAGTGTCGGAGCATCGAGAAAATAGGCTATAATATAACCTTAACTTAGAGCAATCCTAAGCCATTTGGTAGGTTGTATGCCTACGACTTAGTCTCATGAAGGGACTTGTGAGTAGAAAAGACATGAGAATATCCGCTCAACTCCTTCTTACCCATGGACTTTCCATGGAGTCCACAAGAAGACAATTCGAGCTCCAGGACCGGAACCTCTCCTAAGAAGGCAATTGGCTGTGATCACCGTTTCAGGGTCTCTGCATACGTTATGGGGATCTCCATCCGCGTCACTCGGCAGTTGGGGCCTATATTACTCCCTGAATGGTCATGATATGAGAAACCTGTGGATCTACCGAGGCTAAATTACGTGTTTCGATACGATAAAGAAATGATCTGCACTGCGACGCACTGACATGAGTCGTTTCGGCTGTGTAATTGACCACGCAATGTTTTCATTATGCCCGGCATTCGTTTGCCAATAGCCCGAGAGTCCGATGACCGGATTTCGGCTTTCAGGGTATCCGTGGCAGCAGATCTCATAACCTTGTAGCAGTCGCAAAAATTATTAAAGGTTCAAAGCGAACTACGAAATTTAGTACTAGCAAGACTTTATCGTCTACTTTTGTATCGATCGACAGTATGGAACGAACATCCGAGCGGACAGTGATAATCGCGGGAGGAGGTATATCCGGTCTTTCCTGTGCCAACATGCTGGAGAAGGCCGGTATACGCTTCGTTTTATTGGAATCTTACCATGAGATCGCACCGCAAGTTGGCGCGAGTATCGGTCTTCAGTCAAGTGGACTTCGAATCCTTGATCAACTCGATTGCGCCGATGAGCTTATTTCATTAATCGACATCCCAGTCAACAATACATACGTACGATACCTCGATGGTTCAGTCATGAGACAACATAGTCGTATCCGGAATCATTTGATCGAGAGGTAAGCCGGAAAGAGTCCCAGAAAGCGGCGTTCTAATCTTTACGCTCAACAGGCACGGGTATCCCACTATCTTCATCGATAGGCAGATGCTTATGCAGGCTCTGTACGACAAGCTCGAATCAAAAGCCTCAGTACATGCTGGTCAGAGAGTGGTTTCAGTTCTTGAGCTAGATCACGGCATCCAAGTTACGACAGACAAAGGCAAGGTGTTCCATGGAGATATCCTCGTCGGGTCTGATGGCATCCACAGCACCGTCCGAAAGGAAATGTGGCGCATTGCGCCGCCGGGATACTTCCCTGCCGACGAGTGGTCAAGAGTACCGTGCTATTACAAGTGCATTTTTGGCATCTCGCGCCCCATGGGGGAGCTTACCCAAGGCCACCACCACATCTACAACGACAATTTTTCCTACCTAATTTTGCTTGGACCTGGAGGGAGGTGGTACTGGTTCCTGTTCGTCAAATTGCCTCTTACTTTATATGGCAATGATATTCCGAGGTACACGAAGGCTGACGAGGAGGAACTGGCCCTGCAACATGCATCCGATCGCATCACTCCCGAAGTTACCTTTGGTCAGTTGTATGGAGCCAGGACAAACTCTGTTTTGACGCCGCTCCATGAGCATGTATTCGAAAAGTGGCACTACAAACGCATCATCACCATCGGCGATGCTGCTCACAAGGTACGCAGTCTCTCCCAGTCGCTGTCTGTTTATGCTAATCGTGATCACCCAGTTTGAGCCACTGACTGGCCACGGCGGTAACTCCGCCATTGAGACTGCGGCATCTCTCGTGAACCACCTAACCTCAGACGAATGCTCAGACTGGAGCGATGCACAGATCGAAGCCGCCTTTTCTGCCGTCCAGGAGGAGCGTTTCCAGAGAGTACAGTGGCTCGTCAATGATGCGCACCAGGTGCAGCAGATGCAGGCTATGGCCACACCCTTCCTAGCAACTATTGGTACTATCCTGGCTCGCACATCAAGCACCCAAACTCTACTTCAGGTGCTCGCTCAGAAAGTTGTCGGTGCAACACGAATCAATAGCATTCCTGTACCTCAGCGAGACCACACAATCCCATTCAACGACGAGCTACCTTCTCAGCCTCTTTCTTGGAGTTGGCTTCCTACAGGCCTAGGAGTGATGAGTCAGGCTGCGATATTCCGGCTCGCGTTGCAGATTCTTGGACCTTTGGAGATCCCTACTACTTTTGGCGGCGAGCCTCTGGTGCGGCATTACACGGGGCTTGTTACCTTGGATAAGATCTTGACACACTTGGTTGCTGTGTTTGGAGTCCCTCTTGCTTCAGGTAACGTGGCGGCGAATCTACAGTGGATTTCTTTCACGCCGCTTTTATTGTCGACTACGCTTGACTGGACTTTGGAGAGCTACCGAGTTGGTTCGAAAGGCCTTCTTACTTCTTTGTAAGTCATGGAGGAACAGCGAGTACTCACAGTCAAGGACTGACCAAATGGTGATCTAGTTCGTCAATCTTTAGCACCATCTACCAAATAAAGGCGGTCGGGCGCATCGCACCTCTGTATCACTTGATTTCGGTCTGTGAAGGTGTTTTCCGGGGCTCTGTCTGTCGAACAACTGACCGTTCGATCGACAAGGAAGTGGTAGAGTCCTTCGTGCCCGGCATCACCTTTGGGTATATCATTCCCACTGCGCTGATGATCTGGCCCTTCCAGAACAAGGCCACTTGGCAGAAGTTCACTGCGCTTTGGCAGCCATTCCCTGTTTATGTTGGTCTCGTTACTGCCGGTGCCTCGGCAATTCTTCGTGCACGTCGATCCAAGAACGCGGCAGCTGAGGATCGGCCGAAGACCTCGAAAGAGAGACCGAGCCACAGGAAACGAAGGGCCGAAACTCACTCCCTATTGAGATCTGTATACATGGCAGGGACCGCCGCTACAGCTCTTATACACCTCTATACACTTTACCGCACAGCATCAAGTCCAAACCTCAGCTTTTCTGGTGTTTTCGGCAGTATCAGATACTTGGTATCTGGTGCATCTCCGTCTGATCCATCAGGCAAGATACATGTATTCTTACAGCGCGACATGTTCTTGAATGCGGTTTCTGTTCTTGCCAATAGCCTGTACCGGACTCTTGACCTGCGACGCTTAGGTTATATCACGAGCAAGGAAGCTTTGACGACTTCTTTAGCAGTCTTGGTTGCACAGCCGGTGCTTGGACCGGCTGCAACTCACATTGCGTTTCTTGGATGGAGGGAGGAGATGTTTATGAGGATCGATAGACGGATCAGTTCGTGCAACTAGAGAAGCCAGCCTACTGCACCGATAACCATTAGGATCAGTGACCTCTTAGTATTCACGATTCGGCGCAAGGTTGGCAAGAAGCAGGTGTCTTGAGTTTGCAGCCTCACATAGCTGTTATGTATTTCTATTCATATATCATGTACATGTTCATATCCACTATAGAATTTCCTATTTCATCTTCTGTTGACACCCCTATTTCACGCCCTTATGTATCGATCAAGTAGTGAAGGGGTTGAACTCGACACCGAGACGGTCAGCTTCAGTCTTGAGCTTCTTGTTCTTTCTAGTCAAGTGCCACTTGATAATAGAAGCAAGTGTGATACCAAGACTGGCAAAGACAATCTGCAAGATCATAGCCATGGTGTATCGAGGTTGATCTCTGTCGGGGAAGAAGTAAGGTGAGATGACGTTGCCCAGATGACCAAAGATGTTGACGATAGCACCACCAGCAGCACGCTTCTCAGGGGTCTGACCGAGGGTTGAGACAGCCCAGGTATACTGCAAGGTGTTGGCAGAGAAACAACCCGCGGCATACAAGAAGGTCATGGCATATCGAACAGCGGCGTTGCCAGTAGCGACGGTGACGATGAAACCGATGACGGAGAAGGAGAGTGGGATGATGATGTGAAGACCTCGATCCTTTCTGCGATCAGAGTCCCATGATACGTAGAAAGTGCACAGGGTACCGAAGACATAGGGAGGAGCAGTCATGAGAAGGGAGGTAACGTTCTCACCGAAGCCTGTTGATGTTAGAAGGGTTCAAGTGATAAATAGTGGATGTAACATACCAAGACCTCTGACAATAGTGGGGAAGAAGTTGTTGAAGCCATATGACGAAGTGATAAAGATGTTCATGAACAAGAACATGTAAAGCTTGAGATCGGTAACAGCAAGCTTGAGTCCATGCATGACGGTCGACTTCTCCGAGAACTCGACCCGATCATCGAGGATTCGCGCAGCAGCGAGCTTTCGCATATCCTCAGTCATGTATCGTGTAGCACCACCAGTAGGGGAGTCAGGGTAGTTGGGTAGCACGAAGAAGGCAGTGATGGCGAAGAAACCACTGGCAGCACCTTCAATGATGAAGAGCCACTTCCAGCCAGCGAGACCCATGGGGCCATCGAGACCAGCAAATACACCGGCGGCGATGAGGCCGGAGAAGGCTTGGGCGAGGACGAGGCCGGAGTATAGGAGTGCGACGCGGAGGGCGAATTCTCGACGGGTGTACCAGCAGGACATGAGGAAGACGGCCTTGAAGATGTTAGCGGATAATTGTGCGTGTTGGGCGGGAGAAAACGTACACCAGGGAACAGAGGAGCCTCGACGATACCAAGGACGAACTGGACGCCCCAAAGCCCACCAGCGCTGGTGCAAAGCACAGTCAAGGCTGAGATAGCAGACCAAATAAACGCAGCGACAGGCAAGAAAATAGAAGGTCGAACGCGCGTAATCAACATATTAGACGGCAGCTGAGCAAGCATGTATCCAACAGTCAAAACCGCAACAGCAGTCTAAAAAGTCAGCACCACTCATCACTCCTCACCTCTCATAAAACATACCTGATAATCTCCCTCCCCAAGGTTAAGATCCTCGTTAAACGTGTTCAAACGCGCCTGCGCAATGTTTGTTCTGTTCAGATAATTGAACATGTACAAGATCCAAAGCTGAGGCAGCATCCACGTGTCCAACTTTCTCACAATCTTCTTCTCTAGCTCCGCTGCGTTCGGCATGCCTAGACGCGCAACATGGTTGATGTCTGCGAATGCATCTGTGACTTTCTCTTGGGCAATGGAGGGCGCGTCGTTGAGGTTTGACACGGTCTCTTTGTGGTCATCGCCACCAACGGTTGGTTTCTCGTCAGACATGATGAAGACTACCTCAACAAAATAACACAGAAGGAGGAAGAGGAGAAGGACAGAGGGAAAAGTCTGTCTACCGAGCGAGCGCCGAAAGTTTGTTGAGACCGCCCTGTTTTTATACCCAGCATAAAACTTCCTGATCCAAAACTTAGACTCCACAGAACAAGACAAAACTCCACTGGGAAAGAAAAAACAGGGTGCTGCGTCAAGACTGCGGGGAAGCGATGACGGGGGATATCATTTTCTTGTAATAGAAGGTGCTAAGAGGCTTGGCTTGTGTAAACTCTCACGGCCAAGAGAAAGCCAAGAGTGAAAAGCTAAGTTGGTAACGGTTATACTGTGGGGGTGAGATGTTACCGTCAGCGGAGGACAGGGTAAAATTGGAGTAATTCTCGCGTAAGGAGGCTGAAAAACGACGGGAATATTCATGATGGGAATACTCTGTAGGTTGTCTCACCGTCAACTCCTCAGAGACAATGACTGTGTCCAAGATGTTCACCCAAAATATTGAGTTGAAAATGGCATGATCGTCTCTCAGCTCCTCTTGGCGAGTGATTTTCCCTCCCTTCCCCAGGTCTTGGTCGGCGACCACTTCAACTGCCGACTCTCACACAGCCAAGAGTCTTGCATCTGGGGATGGTCCGTAAGCGAAATCCCCTCACTCCACAATCAGTCGTTCCATCTCCGCGCCAACCCTCCTAGCCCTCCTCCAATGGCCAGCCTCGCAATTGGAGTCAAGTCTGAGAAATGCCTCTTTTATTCTTGGCGGCCACGGGGATGATTAGGAGAAGCTTTTGGGAAGACATGGGATTGGGGTCTTGGCTGTAGCCTGGAGAGGAGTCTCATGAATCAGATTCCTTGCTGGAGTAACAGCGCGTGGGGTAGAACTCCACATGACTCGGGGAATCTAAGGGGACTTCGAGGTTATTCTTACTTGCGTTATGCTTAAATCTCGGTGAGGGTGAAATAGGCGAAGGAACGCCAAGGTGAAGTCTCGGTGAAATAACAAGACCCGAGGATTGACCATTGAGACGTGCTATCTCACAATGATCCTCTAGGTTGAGTACGAGGACTTTATCCAATGTTAAACAGTCCCATATTTCTCCAAGGCGCTTAGTACGAGAGATCTTCTCCCCGCAACTGACTCCGTGATTTAGTGTGCGGAACTTTAAACCTCCGCTCGTGGATGCACAACAAACAAGACATTCTTCGTTGGTCAAAGAAATGTGCTCAGATGGGGAGATTCACGGTTATCGTAGACGGCATGTCGAATTATTCTTGGCTTTGTTCTTGGCTACATAAAAGAGAAGGAAAAAATCGGAGCCGCAAATGGCCAAGATATTTCATGTTGTTCTAGAATAGGGTAACCTTGTTGTGATGCATGGATCAAGTGGCGGGGATATAGGGAGATCCACTTATACACGGAGACAAGTCCGAGTCTTGGGGTCGCGAATGAGGGGATGATTATGGTTAAAGTATTTAAGCAACGAGTTCCCCGAGAAGGTCTTGGGTGTGGCAGTCTCTTTACTGTTGGTTCTTCAATTACTCAATTTGGAAGAGTCATGCATACAATTACATCACACGATATCCGTCATTAAACACGCTCGTTTGTTATAGTCACAAGCACAGATGATCAGTCAAACCCTTCATATAACATTAATTATGTTAAACTGCTAAAACATGCCGATCCCCTAGCTTTTCAGACCATCCCTTCCCCAGACTCTTCGTCATCCCTAATAAGTATTCTTGGTAGCCAAGCCCCAGAAGTAAGCCACCCACGCGCCAAGAATAAGCACAATGACAGCACAAAAGTTGATAACACCCAACTTCTTATGCTTCTCTGCATGGCCCTCACTCTCAAACTCCCGCTTCTTCTCGTTGATGATGTGTCCGTTCGCAACTCTCTTCTTACGACTCCACTGAAGCTGTCCGATAACATCCGCCGCGAAACCCAAAGCAATCATGATACCCGCGACGACGACGGAACCAGCAGCTAGTGTTACGTAGAGAATAGTGACGTTGTCGTATTTGTTCTCGTCGCGATCTTGCAGGACGCCTGCGATGAGGCTGACGATGATGGTCATGCTGTTGTTGATGGCGATCTTGATGGCGTAGCCTGAGCCAAAGACTTCTTGGTACCACATGCTCGTGCGGATGCTGTCGATGATGACTGTTGGGCCGAAGGAGCTGGCGACTGCGAAGATGCCGAAGCTGGCTGCTGTACCGGAAACTGTAGGGCCCCAGGCAACGAGACACATGGACAGTAGCATGCCGAGTCCGCAGACGAGCATGATTGTGAGACGCTGTCCAAGCATGTCGACAAAGATGCCGACTAGCGGGACGAAGAAGAAGCCGAGATACTGAGACATGGAAGAGTACCAGCCTGCCTTGACAGCTGAGATCTTGAACCGCTGCTCCGCCAGCTCAGTGCTATTCGTAGAAAACACATTGGCCGTTGACGTCTGAAAGAGCGAGAACAAGCAGACCAGCCAAAATGACCAAGGCAGTGTAAGCATCTTTCCAATCTCAAACTTCTTATTATTCTCCGTCAACTTCTCCCCCGTCGCCGGATCCCTCGTCCCCGCATATCTCTTCTCACACCACCTCGTAAACCACCAAAAGAACAGCGTCGCGACGTTTGTGAACAAGTTCATAAACACAGCCATCCAGTACGCCCAGCTGAAATTGCCGAGATTATCAGCGATGACATTGGCGGTGGCTTTTCCGACGAAGGAGCCGATCTTGCCGATGCCTAGCTCGAATGCGAGTGTGGATGCGAAGCCGGAGGAGGGCGGGAACCAGGAGGAGAAGATCTTGTATTGGGCGACTTGGGTCGCTACGTCGCCGAGGGCTTGGATGACGATGCCGCCGATCATGAATTTGTAGGAGCGGACTTGGGTTGCGGCTGCGACGAGGATGGCGCCGATGGAGAAGACGGCGTTGCCCCAGAGCATGGTGCCTAGATAAACATGTCAGCGGGAGGACGTATCTGGTGAGGGATGAGTATACATACTGGCTCCGCCATAGCGATCTGTGAGAATACCACTGCCGAGGATAAGAGCGGTCTTGATAAAGTTCTCACTTGTATCGAGAACAGCATACTGAGTATTCGTGATGTGAAGTTCCTGTCTAGGTTAGCCAAGTTCGTCATTGAGAGAGGGTAGACATACCTTTTTGAGGGTACTCTTCAGAGCACCAGTGACGCCACTACTCCAATGCCCTCCAAAGCCAATCATACTAACGATGACGACAGACAAGATCTTCATGCTCAAAGGCACAGGCTTCTTGCCATGGTCATCGCTCCCACTGTCGGAGTGGTCAGACACGGGAGAGATGGTCTCTGTCTTGAGCTCTTTGGACTCCATGATGACGAAAGAAGATGAGATGAGATGAGATGGAAAAGATTATCAGATAAAACAGCGACAGCTGTCAGGTCTTTATCAGATCAATCTCAGTGGGGCATCCTCTATGTTTATATTTTCCAGACAAGGTTTTATTTTCTCACGTTCGCAAGCTAGCGGCCCACTTGGCGTGTCACTCACGCGAGCTGAGTCTGGACCCTTCGCAGTGCCCGAGAACCATTGAAGGTTAAAACTCTTCTAGAACGATTCTAAAAGGGAGATGTTTATAACAGCGGGCGTATCCCCGGAGATGTTTTTATCCTTTTTGTACCAAAATCTCACGCTCATGACTCTTCCAAAAGCAATTCTCTTTATAAAGCATACGAGTTTTCAATCTGATAACGCGTTCCCCGGTAGCTCAGAAGCCCCAAAGCCCCCTAAATTTTGCCGTGTCTTCGGTACATGGGTGCACATCCCTTCCCTAAAAGGCTAGACCCCCCGAAACCGCCTGACATCGGAGCGAGAAGGTTTATCACAGTGAGACACCAAGACCCGCATAACATCTCCTCTCATCCTCCCACTTTCTCACTGTGAAAAAAAACACCAAAGATCATCGCAGCTGATCTGATTGATAACACTAAAAATGGCCTGTTTATGCGGGTGCATCAATCAACTGATTGATAACTTTGATCCGAAAACGGCCGCCGGTCTCGCCTCATCCCTGAACAAGCACCTCGAGGCCATCCGAAGCATCCTCGCTAGGAATAAATCCCTCGCCAAGGAGGTGCGCTACCAGATCATCCCCAGCAACCAGCGCACAGCAAAGATCTTATCTCTGCACTCTATCGATCTTGTAAAGATTGAGAGGTTGCATAGCGTGTTTAAAGATGACGTCAGGGGTTTTTGGGTGGCGTCTGGTGATGCGTTGCATCAGGAGTTACGAAGGCGGATCTCGTGTATTACGATATTTCTGAGGTCCAAGGCGGATGATAATGCGTGGGCGTCGCATGATGTCGCGAATCTTATACAGGGACGTACGTTGTCAGAATTGAGATATGCGGGTAGTAAGTATATCAAGATCGCCAGGCGACTGGGAGGGATTGGGTCGATCCTCTGGCTGCCGCTAGAAATACCGGCCTCGACGTAAGTTTGAGAGAGTGAACCAATCGGCTGTGCTGACGAGATCAGGTATGAGCGTTACCTAAACATGGATGACGCCGAGGCCTTTGATCACATCCAGAACCTAGGATCCGACGCGCCGGACCTGAACCTTTTCGTGCAGCGCCTCATCACGGCTCAACTTGACGGTCGGTAGGCTTACATCCACGCGAGGCCCCCGCTAACTAACACGTGCTAGATCCCTCGCTTGCATTGTCACATCGAAATTTACTGCTAGAGTATGGAGACTGCATATCACCAGCCGAGCAGGGTCTTCTTCTCCTGCATGCCCTCGGCGGAAATGACATTCCGCTCGATTTGTTAAAATGCGCCAAGATTCCCATGAGAAGATGGACCAATGAAGGAGAGATACAGAGCATAACGGCCTCCGATTTCGGGTTCAATGCTGAAATAATCGGGCTGCTTTCTAGCGATGAGCGTCTTGCGGAATTGGGTCAACGGCCAGAGATTACACAGCAGGCGTTGGAGGATGGTACGGTCATCTGGTCTTTATCGCCTGAAACTCAAAAAGAGCTTTCTCATCGGTTGACACCACAGACTACAGAAGATTGGGCGACGACTGCGCTCAGGTTGCTATGCTTTGCGTGTCCTCCTTGCTACGAAGGCAAAGTCAATTGGTACGCCCAGTACGATCCCTCCCAGCCCTAGCTTGCTTGATACTTGAAGCTTATGACGTCTCAACATCGTTGACTAACATTCCCAGGGCACTGCCGCTTAAAAAAGCGATATGGAATCTTCTTGACAAAGCGACGAACCAGAAACGACTGCCCTCATCGCTTCGCACATGCGTCATCGAAGCTCTCCTCTTTTTCTGCGAACGCGACCTCTTCGCAATTCGCTACGCAGCCGTTGAACGAGCAAAGTCGCTTCTTCGGAAAAATATGTCGTTTTACTACCAAGCTTCAGTTACTCTGTTCGACAGTATAATATCGCGCATAGATGGGAATTTTCAGCGGTCGGAGGCGCTGATCGTTGACTTTTTGGCGGCGGATCATGAGGGGAATACACGATCTGATAATGCGCTACGAGGAAGATTGCACATATCGAATATCGAGAACAAGATACATCGGTATGACCCAGCAGTTGCATCGACGATATATAACTGGGAGGGAATTCATCCGCTTTCAACATTCGAGATTGAAGTTACGAGGAGACTTCAGGGCGTGGCAGCAAAGTTCTTTCACTCAATTGGAGACTTCAAGACCACTCGAGCGTCTTTGGAACAGCATCTTTGGCTCAACTCCACAATGCCGATAAGACCGAATACTCGATTACTTATTGTCACGAGACTAGCAGAGATTCACTGCGAATTGCACGAGTATGAAAAAGCACTGGAGATCATACAGGTTGAGCTCGATGGCATGACTGCACGAAAAGGCCGTCCGTTCCGAAGATTATCCATGGCCAGAGCAGAAGGCTACATCGGCCTCAACCGCTTAAACGACGCAACAACTGTTCTCAACGAGCTCATCAGCGTTGAACCGCCTGAACTCGATGACTTAAACGACCAAGTCCTCCGCGTGCGGCGTCTAATCCTCTCAGCGCGCATCCATCACGAAGGCAACAACTTTCCCGAAGCGCTACAGCACTGGCAGCTCACGGGTCAAATGATAGACAGTCTATCGATCTTCAAGTCCCGACATGGCTGGACGCTCGCCATTGTTCATTTGTCCATGGCGCATGCTCATATTGCGCTTGGGAATGAGGATCTTGCACGACAGGCGTGGAACGCAGGTGTTGAGATTGCGATGAGGGAGAGGTTTGAGTATGTGTTTCCCGTGCTGGCGACGACGTGGCTGCATAAGATTGTGGGGGAGATCCATGAGGTTAAGGGATGGCCTTTGAGAGTGATGTTGCCGGGGGGGAAGTCGGACTTGACGTGGCTGTAGGAAGACGTGGTATGATTTGTGTATATAATTGGACTTATATTCTTGATGCAAGGTGTAATATTGATCTCGCAAAAAGAGAGGATTTCGAACTTGTGAACTGCAAAAACAAAGGGTGAGTGGCGCAGTGAAGACTTTAGGTATTTAGGTGCGGAGTTTAGAGAGTTGTAGGTTTTAGGAGAGATACCACTACACCACTCACCCTTCGCCGGGAGTATTGACAGTGTTTTTGGTATACAAGGGTATCGTACTGACAACGCTGTGAAGTGGAAACTTTGTCTTTGCATTGAACCTGATTGTACGGGATGGCTGCCTAAAGGAAAGTTAGATCTGACTTGCTGTATCAGTGGGACGACGATGTCGTGACCTCTTGGATCATGTTGCAAAAAAGTGAAGATGTGATCTCGAACCTGTGGCCTGCAAAAACGAAGGATGAGAAGTGCAGGGAAGATTTTTTTTAGGTATTTAGGTTCGGAGTTTAGAGAGTTGTAGGGTCTAGGAGAGTACCGCTGCACCACTCACCCTTCGCCAGTAATGTATAGAGTGATTTTGGTATATAAGAGTAGGTACTGATACCATTTCGTAGGCAGCCTTTGCCTTTGCATCGTGACCAATCGTTCGCATGGACCCAATTGTAAGGGGAAGCCACTGTGGCACTGATGGTACTGCTGCCTGGAGGGAAAGTTGGATCTGGCTTGCCTGTAACACCATGCTCATGATCGCCGTAATGAGACGCTCCTCTAGATTGTCTTAAAGCTCGTCCAGTTGAGTATCATAGCCGCCCGGGACATCAGAACTGCGTTTGTCCTGGTCCTAGAGCTGTTCGATGCCACGCTGCAGGGACGTAAAGCCATCTCGAAAAGTCATAACCTGCTGTCATAGCTGATCGACATCTGTTCTGAGGTGTTCCGGTAACAGACCAGCGAATCATCAATTAAAAGAAGAAAAAAAGAAGAAAAGAAGATTTCGAACCTGCGACCTCCAGAAACGAAGGATGAGCAGTGCAGGGAGGATTTTAGAATTTTAGGTGCGGGTTTAGAGAGTACCCATTGGCTCGACTTAGGTAGCAACATCACTCAACCCAAGAGGTGCGAGCCAACGGGTATGGGTTTTAGGAGCGGAACCACTGCACCACTCACCCTTCGCCAGGAACATGGAGAGAGATTTTGGTATATAAGGGTATCGAAGACAGAGTAACGGGGCTGATTGCGACTTTGCGTTGCATGCGAGGCCTGTGGCGATGAGTGAGCAATCGCACCAGAGGAACCATCCGTGAAGTTCTGCCTAAAGCTTAAACGCGTCAGCAGCAGTTCTTGTCTTTCCAGCTGAATTTTATTGATGATATTTCGTGTGTGAGGCGCGTGATGTAAGCCATCAGCTGTGGGGACTATCAACTC
>JAAOAT010000634.1:0-20219 GCA_013186855.1 Fusarium ramigenum
TTGGGCGATGCTGGAGAGCTTGGCGCATAGGTCGTGGAGTTCTTCTGGGGCGCGGTGCCATGCGCGCATGGGGCTGTTGTCGATACCGCGGGTAGTTAATAGTCCCATGCCGAGCATGCTGGCGTTTGGCACGCAGTCTACGCCTGCTGCTTCGAAGCGATCTAGCAATGCCTTGTTGCCCAGCTGGCTGTTCTGCACGCAGAAGTTGCTGTATGACATAACAGCGTCCAACGGCTCTCCTGTCTCGCGCAAGATCATCTCTGCCAGTGACGCAAGCGTATCAACTGGATATCCACTAATTCCGACATATCGAACAAGACCTTGATCCCTCAACCGCCGAAGCTCCGTAACAGCAGCGAGGACCTCCTCGGGCGAAACAAACTCCACATCATGCGTGTACACAAGATCAAGATACGAAGTACCCAGCCGTTCAAGACTGCGACAAACACTATATCTGATCCAAGCGGGCGAGTAGTCAAACTCGTCGCCCGCAATGCGCCCGGCTTTCGTAATGAGGAAGTAGTTCTCCCGAGGTGGGGGAGGCGTTAATTTTCGCAGCGCATCGCCGAGGAGGATCTCGGAGGGGCCGTAGTAGGGAGATGTGTCGAAGCCGAGGATGTTGTGGGCGAGGGCGCGGCCTACAATGTCCGTGTAGGGCATGTGAGTTGGATCGGGATGGTATTGGTGGTTGAACGTTGCTGTTCCGAGGATGAGGGGAGGAATGACCTCTGAGAGAGGTTTTCTTTCGTCGGCCATGGTAGATATTGAGATATTATCGTGAGGTGAAAGGAATGCGCCTGGGATTGGGATCTAGAATTCTTGGGTCCGTTATTTTTTGCGGCGTTGGAGTTTTCGGGTAGTGGAGGGGCTCGGCGATATCGGGATCTGATAAAGAAGCACAGAATCACAACACAAAAATCACTGAAGAGAAAAGATTCTCTATGAGACCAAGATATCTTATCACGAAAGAGAAGAAAAGAAAACAAGGGTCCGTTAGTAATTTCAAGGGTCGCCCCTAATCGAGCGATCTACCGCCATCAAGCGCGATCGCGAGCGTATCCGTGTCACTCTATGATGAATCATTATCAACGGAGAGGGAATTTCCCGCCCGACGGACCGACCAAGACCAACCCAACCCTGAAAGAGAAGTATTGGACCGAGTACGTAATTTGCGCATTCGGTTGCGCCATTTGACGGATCTGACCTGTCAAACGCGCACGTTGTTGTAAATCGTGAGGAGAGCAGTGAGGACTCAGGAGAGGGGATGAGATGGTTTTAAGGTGAGCGATCAGCATGGAATAGTGATATAAAACAAGGTAGATTAGATCGTGACCCCCAAATGAAACCCCCAAAATGAGTGGATTCACTAACTTGTTCTATTCCCGTTCCATTACCTGTTTTCATTCTATCGGATCTACTTTGTCTCCGAGCGGGGAGGACTGGGGTGCAGCGAGTGGTTCGAGATGGTATCGTGCCATATCTGATCTGAATCGACTTATTCAAGATTGGAGCGGGAAAAGTGGTATGATTCCAGGAGCCAGTCCCTATCAATTATTGAAAGCAAAAAAGTGGTGAGTATTCTGAAAAAAGAGTCGAGTTTCATCCCATTCCATATTTTACGCCGCGACCCCAAAACCAACCAGCAAAGAAAAAACAACAAGAGTGGAAAATCTGAATACGCTTCATCATGACGCCTCGCTCAGTCCACTTTCCAAAGGGGACTCCATTTCATATTTCCAGGGACCTTGTAGATGCGCCAAGTCATTTACTGTACCATGATCAGATGTGAGGTTGCATTGGTCCTTGGTTGACACATGTCATATGCGTGGTGCATCAGACTCGTCTGAGACCGCGACCTCGACAGAAACACCCTGTGAAGCAAGTTAGATGATTGAAACAAATTGAGATAAGAATAACGTACAGTCGCACTAGAAATAGTCAGTAAGGGTTCTTGATGTGGGAACTGGGGGAAACTTACAAAGGCGCTTGATGATCCTTCATTATGAATGAGACAGTATCCGCCGCCGCACTTTTTGCAAAACTTTTGCGTGCGTTCAATACAATCATTACACTAGATATCAATTAGCTTCCATATTCAGTGACAGTAAAGGTGTTGTGCGCACATTGATGCCGCATTCCCAGCAGCTCCGCGAAACATGTCTCTTCGCATCATCACCAGCATAAGGATGATAACACGTCTCACACCACCACTTATTACACGCAACACAGAACCTATCCCTCAAGCAATCAGCACACCTCGGCACGAAATCCTCATTTCCAGGGCGCGGCGTCGTGGCAGCCTGCACGGATGACGAGAGGATCGGCGGCGGAGCTAGCAGCGGTAGTGAAGAGCAGTTCGTCCCAGCCGTCATGACACCCTCTGGCGCTTTGCCACAGCCCGCGCAGCCACCCACGGAGAAGGTAGCGATTGCTGGGCTGCACGGCGAGGAGACGCTGCAGGACCCAAAGGCTGGTGAGCTGGCGTGGCGAGGACCCTGGCAAAGCACTGCGTCAAAGGAGATGAGGCCCTGACAGGCAAGTAGGCATTGCGCCCAGTCGTCCATGTCGCTGGTGCTGTTGAGGACACGGCCCTTTTTAGACCACCATGCATCAGTTTCCTGTGAATTTTCATCGCAGGGCATGGGGCCAAAGACGTAGACTGCTTTGAGTCGTGGGTTCTCTGGGCGTGAGCTGCGACAGGCGTATGCTAGCGCTGCGCGAAGCTTGCCATGGTTAAGATTGTTGACGCCGCGGATCGAGAGCATGCGCACGCTGTATGACGGATCGTTGATGATCTCATGACACAGCTCAGCTGTGACGGAGAGTCCATCGAGGATTAGAGATTGAACATCACGAAGAATATCGCGTTGTCGTAGGGTAGAGAAAATGCCCCTCAAGGGCCCGGCGTAGAAGCTATGGATCCTGTAAGCTAACAGCCGTTTTATAGTGGTCGCAGCGCAGAGGACAAGGGTATAGTGGACACAAGCAATTGGATAGACTCACTCATCTTCAGTCAGGTAATCAGAAAGAGTGACGTTATGCCAGACTGCGAGATTGCGCTCTGTTTCTTTATGGGCGTCTTCGCAATGCGCTGTCTTGACCCGTGTAAGATCGATGTGACGAAAGGTACCGGGCGTTTGGTGGAGAAGATATCGAATATCGCGACAAGTTGCGGCGAGGTTCAAGAGGCCTGATACGGGAAGGTAGGGAAGGGTATGACGAAGGACGAGAGAATTGTATAGAGTGTCAAAGAGGGTCAAGCCCTTTGTTTGGATCTGAGTGATCTCTGCGCGCGTTTGGTGGTCGACGATAACTTGGCTCATGTCAGGCTGGCATGAGTATTGCAAAAGATTGGATATTCAATGATGAAGCAGCCCAACTGGCAAGGAGGGCTAATGGGGGGATATAAAGGGGAAATGATAGAGAAAGAGAGGAGGAGTCATGAGGGTTGGTGGTGAAGGATATATAGCTACTATATACGGAGTACACATGTTGAGACAAGACATGAGGGATGGGCCGTGTCATGCCAGCGGCCAAAGCGACAATGATTTACTGGGAACAGATTTGGTCTGGGGGAGATACTATGCACCGTTTGGGTGGGATGGGGACATGACATGGCCCGGGATAATAGCAAAGATGGGCTGAGATGAGATTGGATTGGCGAGCCAAGTTCAGGTGGCTCGGAGGGTTTGATGTGCTGCACGTTTGTGAGTCAAGCTACAAATAACATTACACAAGCTTGTTAGTTGACAAGCTTGGATGATCAAGTGGGGGGACCTTTCTCAACAACACCAAAAGAATAAAAAAAAAGACGTTCCGGCTGAACCGGATACAGAATAACGGCATGCAGTAGGAGGATGTGAGTGTGAGAGGTGAGAGGGGGGATCGGCCCGTGTGAGCAGTCGATGTGGGGATTGGATGCAGAGAAAGAGGAATCGGCCAGACTGATGATATCTTGACAAGATGGCATCACCAAAACCAAGGTTGGGGCGGGAGCTAATGAGCATGGGTAGGTTGCGTGTAGGGGTCCTACTCGACTCTTCTGTGCCGTAGATCAAAAGAGCCCCCTTTGGCGGGTAAAATGAGCTGTGTCACTTTTGAAGGTGTACAGCTACCCTGATCAGCATACCAGGTGTTTTGCAGATCCTACATTTCGGCGTCCGAGATTGCCAAGATAATAGCCTCAGTCGATGAAATGAACATATTTTCAGGGCAATTAGTTGAAAGAAAGTTTGGAACTGGTAGTGTCAAGCTCTGTATATCTCGTCGGTCCGGGGATGCATTGCCGGGTTTCTCATCATGACCGCTTTGAATACAGCCATCATCATGGATGGGTTAGGTTGCGCTGCATTTAGCCAATTCTGTGGGGGTCAAAACACCAACTCTGTTTCACTCAGAGTCGCGGACTTGTAAGAGCGGTGAATTAAAAAAGAAGAGAGATGTCTTTGTTTCGATCGACGTTGTGTCCATACAGATTGCCAAGACGGATCTGCTGTGTGTGCCGCGTCCTCATTATACTCTCGTAGTTTTGTTCAAGCCACGTTGATCACTGAACAACAAATACCACTTGCTTGCTACGTGTAAAGTGAGGCGGGATGCACGGAAACTTGGATGTTTCGAACAGGGAGAGATGAATACATAGTCTGTAGTCTAATTTTAACCATGATATTAAGAGCTAGACATTGTCTGTGCTTTGAGTCAACTCATGATACGGATCTGCGAGATCTAATGACAGCTCTGATACCGAATGCGTACGAGATGGACAGCTTGTCAAAGCGAGGTGTCGGTGTTTTGTTAGTCCGTCGGAGATCGGATTTCCGATTATGTAAGGCTCGTACGCAGCGCATCTGATGCGTCTGGCTTCTGGACGATGCTGGAAGAACGTCACCGAAATAGCTGACTGAGCATCGCCGCTGAGAGTTTGTTTCTCGTGATTCAGTTAACGACATTTTTATTTCAAGCAAAAAATAGAATTAATTGATTGTATCGTTTTTATCTCTGTTTTCTCATATCATGACTGCTGTATTTCGTCTTTGATCGTCACTACGTAATTGCATCTTATCAACCCCCACCAAATCATCACAGACCCTCGCATCATCACTTCTACACATTACAGCCCAATCATGGAAGAGCCTGCACCCCTGCGCTGGTCGAGCGCATTGCCCGTGATAAGTCCCTCTGCAATAGCGACCAAGAATCTTCGCGGCGACAAGATTCTTCTTCCACAATCTGCTCTTGAACAACTTTTAGCTGCGGCACGATCTCGACCTTCGACAACGACTGCCCGATCAGATCCATGGTCATATTCTTCGAGCGATGCCGATACCGAACAACAATTACCGAATCCTTTAATATTCCGACTCGTTAATCCGAAGAACAAGAATGCTGTCTTTGCGGGCATCAGAGAGTTTTCGGCGTCCGAGGGAACATTGGGGTTGAGTCCGTGGTTGACGGAGGCTCTGGGTATCCAGGAAGATGAATGCGTGTCGCCGAAAGAGGTGATAGATATAGAACAAGACACAGCACAGGAAAGCGAGCCAATGGACTTGGATGGCATTCAGATCAAAGTCGAGGCGCGACAACTTCCCAAGGGCACGTACGTTCGACTCAGACCTCTAGAAGCAGGCTACAATCCCGATGATTGGAAGCCACTACTCGAGCGACAATTACGAGAGAACTTTACAACACTAAGCAAAGGTTCAATGCTGGCAGTAAAGGGTGCGCGCGGGGAGGAGTTCAAACTGCTCGTGGACAAGGTCGCTCCCGAAGGAGATGGTATCTGCGTTGTGGACACGGATCTCGAAGTCGACATCGAAGCTTTGGACGAGGAACAAGCGCGGGAAACATTACGACGAATCATGTCTGCGCAAAGGGGAACTACGGATGGAAGCTCTACGGGCGGAGAGATTGATATCTGGAAGGCTGTTGAGGGGCAGGTCCTTGAGGGTGAATACGTCGATTACGTGCTTCCCTCGTGGAACAAATCACAACCTCTTGCGATTGAACTTACGACTGGCGAAGATGAACATGCGCTCGATTTATTTGTTACGCCGAAATCTTCGCGACAACGTGCGCTGCCACGGGAAAGTGTTCATGTTTTTGGGGACTTTTCACCGGCGGTTGATGGGGTCAAGAGGATTGTGATAAGTCCTACGAATGTGGAATTGGAGGGAGCGGAACAGATCACGATATCGGTTCATGGATACAGACATCCAGATGCTACGGAGTCCCCGAGGACATTACAGTATTCACTACGTGCTAAGGTGGACCTACAAGACGCCAAGGACGGAACGAATGGGCTATCCAATGGCACCGGTGAACAAGAACACTCTCCTGATGAGGAGCAGTGCAGTAACTGTTTACAATTCGTTCCGAAGCGGACGATGGTTCTACACGGAAACTTCTGTCGAAGGAACAACATTGTCTGTCCCAAGTGCAAATCTGTGTTTAAGAAGGGCTCTCCAGAGTGGGAAGCGCATTGGCATTGTGAAAAGGACAGTGCTTTTGGGAACTCGACAGAGAGCAAGGCGAAGCATGATGATATCTTTCATACGGAGCGACAATGTCCAAACTGCGAGTTTTCGACGAATTCGATGGCTGATTTGGCGCGACATCAGACAAGCGTGTGTCCTGGGAAGTTGATCCTCTGCCGGTTCTGTCATCTCGAGGTTCCCCAAGAAGGCGATCCCTTCAATCCAAGTCCAGAGGTTGTTCTGTCTGGTTTGACAGCTCATGAACTTGCAGATGGAACACGAACAACAGAGTGCCACCTCTGCGACAAGATTGTTCGTCTGAAAGATATGGAGACACATCTCAAACACCACGAACTCGACAAAGTATCCCGTCTCAAACCACCAATCTGCCGCAACGCCAACTGCGGAAGAACAATGTTCGGCGTCGGATCAAGAGGCCAAGTCCGCCAAACCGCCTCCACCGACCAAGCCTCCAACTCCATCGGTCTCTGCTCAATCTGCTTCGGCCCGCTATACGTGAGCATGCACGACCCCGAAGGCAAAGCCCTCAAACGGCGCATCGAGCGCCGCTATCTCAGCCAGCTCATGACAGGCTGCGGAAAGTCCCACTGCGCGAATCCATGGTGTAAAACCGGTCGCGCAAACGCAGGTCTTGAGGCGAAACCGGCTAGTGCGAGGGATGTTCTCCCGCTGGTGAAGCCGCTGCTGGGCGACGTGACGAATATGGATGCGCCGCTGTGGTTCTGCACGGATGAGGGGAGTCAGAGGGGAAGGAAGTTGGCGGAGATGATGGCGGAGGAGGGGGTTTGGGATGTTGAGTGGTGTGTTGCTGCGGCGGAGGCTGAGAAGGGGATTTTGGAGAGGATGAGGGATTGGTTGCAGGCTTGGGCGCCTACGAAGTAGAGTTTGTATACTTTGATGATTATGATGATGTGGTGTTGGGGATAGAGATAGACGGGATAGAGCATGGTACAACTGCAAGCACTTTGACAATATGATAAATATGGATCAGATCGCATGGCTAGATGCCGAATACGGATTTGAAGACGATGTATAGTTACATTCCTATTACCATCCGGATCATTCGGAGGAGGTCAGACGATGGTCTGATATTCTCACCATGATAACTGTAATTCGAAATCACAATCATTCTGCAAACAATTACATGCATGACTCGGAACACTATCAGTCATGTTAAGAAAATACACGTGAAACAGAAAATGCTTGTTTCTTGATTTTTGACATTCTGGGTTCAAGGATCTTCACATCTAGTGACGGTCCATGACGTTGATGAGCGATGCCGAGTCAGGACTGCAGATCTCTCGAAACAGAAAAAAAAAAAGAACAAAAAAAGACAATAAAGAGCACAAGTCTAGGGTAAAGTTGAGCTGATAATGATGCGGGCCTCAATCCGCAAGAGAGGAGAGATATCTACTGGTCAGGCATGGAAATATCACCATGTTCAAGGTTTACACCAAGAGATGGGCTCTGCCAGGATATGATAGCTTACGACGCTTGTAGGGTTGGAAGGTTCTCCAACTTGAGCGAGTGAGTTGTCAACGTATTCGATTCCTCAGTCATCAACTCACTCATACCTCGCTATTCTTCAACACCAACAAATCTGTATATCTCACTCTTCTTTAATTCCTCTCTTGGTATTTCTATACTGAATAGCTTCGCGCTACCCCGCGGACTAAGGTACCTTTTCTCACCATCCATTTTACCCGCCCGCCTGGCTCGCGGGCTCCAGTATCCAATCTCAGCTAAACCAGGTCAAGAGTAGGGACCACCAGCTGTTCTAGGCTTTTAGCTTCGGCACCCTTCGGCCGTTGTTACAGGCTGCCTCCTCCCCCCCAACGCCTCAATTGATTTGATTCATCAACAACCAACAAAACGTTCCGTTATCGCTCCACCCTCATCCATTATCATCATCTTTTTAAAAACTCCAACTTTTCTTTGATCACGCATCAAAACGCCTGAGCTACAGTACTGGTACCGCAGAGAGAGACCCCAGGCTGTCAATACCACCTTCTCCATACACTATCGGCCCAAGCGAGATGCCCTCTGTGGTGACCCCCGTCGTCTGACGCCCGGCCCCTCCCCCATTCTATCGTGTCCCCATCTGCATCAGCTCCAATCCCCATCCCAACCCATCGCGGGACATTCGGTAACTCTTCCTATCGAGAACAAGCTCCTTGCTCTTGTCTCACTCGATATCGCTCAACACAACACAGCACAACTCAAACCTCAAACTTCAACCCCTTCATCCACGACTCTCTCTCTTTTTCCCTCGATTATCGTTGATGACAACACGCCTCAGTCTTCCAGAACCCTCAACTTGTTCATCCACATACACCTCTCCCACGCCATCTCTTTTCCTCGTGCTGCCGATCCTTGTCAGTACGGATCCCGAATCACTGCGCCGATATCACCTCCCGGATCCATCACTTTCTACAATCACGCGACATCCTCAACTCATCAATCATGGGTAACGACGGCGGCTCCATCCCCAAGCGTCGCGAGCTCGTCAAGAATGCGGCGCGCGCTCCCACTACATCCGAACTCAAAGCCACAGCTCTTGAATCACTCTCCCACGCCTGGGCCCACTGCGCTCTCAGCGGCGAATTCCTCGACGTCGATACTCTTGTCTCCGACTGGCGCGGCCGTCTGTACAATTACGAAGCGATCATCAAAGGCCTTATGCCCTCCGATGAACCAGTTGACCTCACACCGGCGAGCCTGGGCATCAAATCACTACGAGACGTGGCGAAGCTGAAGGTTTCCAAGAACGGCGACAAGTGGGTGTGTCCCATCTCCATGAAGGAGCTTGGCCCTGCTGTCAAGTCTGTCTACATGGTACCCTGCGGCCATGTCTTTGCCGATATCGCTATGAAGGAGATCCAAGAAAAGGCATGTCCAGAGTGCGGCGCCGAATTTGAGCAAGACAACATCATTCCACTTCTTGCAAACTCCGAGGCGGATATCGAGCGATTGGAGAAGAGAATTGAGAACCTTAAGAGCCAAGGGCTTACACATACCCTCAAGAAGGACAAGTCGGAAAAGAAGAAGAAGCGCAAGGGCGATGATGTGGAAAAGGAGGACAAGGCTGCGAAGGACAAGAAGCCAGATGATGCCAGGATCAGTGGTATCAACAATGAATTTGCAGCATCATTAACGGCAAGGGTATTGGCTGAGCAGGACGAGAGGAATAAGAGAAGAAAGCTGGTGGCAGAGTCTGCGAGAAGGGAGACTGCTAGGGGTTGAGAATAGGATTACAGTATATAATGATACCCAAAAGTAATGACATCTGCAAACAACGATGCTTTATGACTTTAATTGCACTTAATCAAGATTCGTCGTTCCGTGATGGTGTCGCTAGCAATATTGGAACTAAATTGAGTGGAGAGATGACACGCACCGAGGACTGCGCTTTGCAACGCAAGAGCAAACGAACCTTTACAAGCGAGGTTCAAATTCAAATAAACATTAATGATAATGAAGCGCGTAATGAGACTTTCTTGGTCGAAGAGTCTCGTTAATTGTCATACGAACTTGCTGCACTGACTGTTCATTTAGGGTAGCTGCTTCAGTGCAACAACAAGCTTGAGACGCCACAGACAACATGTCATTAACAAGAAAGAACGTTAAATCTGACTGTGTAAAACAATAATTTTAGTAGGATACAACTTAGAAATTACTTATGAAGAGCGCAACCAGGATGCACTGCGTGCGATTTTGAAATATTGCACTTTGTAGGGAAGCAACAGTCAAACGTAAAGAAGGACACCATGTGGCGCATAAAGCAACGCAGTCTATAAACAAACAAAACATGGGTATATAATGCATAACAGCATATCCAGAAACCTCCAATTCAATCATACCACTCATCAAATACTTCAACACCTCAAAAACTCCCTCGTAACCTTCCACGATGTCTCCCCGGGTTCAGGATCTCGAAAGAACGTAACCCAAATGCCACCATCATCCGCCGGTCCAATAAGCGCATTCTTAATCCTTCTACTCTCCGAAACATTATAAGGCGACTCAAGATTCGTTGATTTCAGCGCTGCAGAGTCCAAGTGCTGGATACCTTCAAGCGCTGCTGAAATCGGCGACACAGGCTCGGGCGTGGGAGTAGGAGATGAGCGGCTCGACGCCAAACTGCACGGTGAGCCAGAGAGGATTTCCTCAGGTGTGGGATCGGTGAATGATGGAGGCGGGGGAGGTAAACTGGGAGGTTGTGAGATGTCGACTTTGATCTTCTTGGGATCACATGTGAAGAGGTCGAAAGCAGCGTTTGCTTCAGCGGATACTTCGCTCAAACCACTGGGACTTGGAGCGATGAAGGGATCCATTGTAAAGTCAAGATCAAAAGGGTAGTCGAACTCAGACTCCTCAATCTCAATGCTTCGTGCCGCGATGACGGCTGTTTCGCGTGCGTGCCAGAGATTCTCTCTGCGATTGCGCATTTGGTTCCGCGTCAAGAGCTTAAGCGCTGCGCGTCTCAGGAGCGGATGTCGACACTTTATAGCTGTCCAGTACACAGGCGGTATGATCTCCGTTTCGAAACTAAAAGGCTCGAGTTTCGCGTTGGAGGGTACGGAGCTGATGATTGTTGATGCGAGAGTGATGATGTTTGCAAAGTTGGGTATGAACTGATCGAGCTTTGTCTCGCCTGTGTCCAAGGCAATGGAGACCCAGATGAGAGTTGACTGGTGATAGATGCGGAGGACGTTTAGTGAGTTTTCGAGAGAAGGAGATTGAGGACTCATTGATGTCGTGACAGTGAATGCCGCGTGCCAACGACTCAGTTGTGAGAGAAGACGTTGTTGTTCATTCTGAAGCTTGCGAATCTCTTCAGCCTCGGCATTCGGATTGTAGATCGGAGTTCGGGCGCTTGTGCTGAACTGTAGGGCATCATCTAGAAGAAGATAAAGCGCATATCGAGCTTCTTCAATGGTGGCGAAGACAGCAGGCATGTCGCTCCAGCTTCGTAGGTGCGCAGGAATAGGCGCCGGTCGACTGCCAAAGAGAAAGCTTGAGAGACTCAGTCGCGCATAGACAGGCACAAGAGAATGCTTAATCATCTCCATAGCCGGTGATCTCCCATCACCAAGCGTAGAAAGAATATGCCGTCCCTGACAAATATGCATCTGCGCCGCTGTATCGCGATCAATCAAGAACTCAACACAAATAAACAAGACACAAACCAGCAACGGCACAACAGACGGCTCACTCCTCTGTCCCCAATTCCTCAGCGACGTAATCGCATTTCCATACTCCCTAAACGCAAACCTTGTATCAATCTCCTTCAGACTCCTACTCTTGACCTGAACAGCTTCGTGGAGACTGCTAATAGCGAGGATGGCGTGTCGAACCGCTGGTTCGGTGGAACTCATCTTGAGGACCACGCCGCCCCAGAAATTAGCATCGATGGGACCGGAGAGGACTTTTGCTGTGCGTAGGCGGTAGTGGTCGAAGGCGCGTACTTCTTGGGGGGAGTCGAAGCCTGGTGCTGGGGAGAGTGATGTAGGTTCTGGGGAGGAGTTGGGAGAGGCACGGTAGCCGTCACATTGACGACCTGTCTTGATGCATCGTAGACAATAAGGCTTCCCTTCTGTGGGTGTGTTAGAACAAGATTGGATAGAGGAATGGCGTTTGTTTACCATCGCATTTTACTTTACGTATTCTGTAGATGTTAGTGAGTGATACGCGTGAGGGGATGCGTTACGAACTTGCAGGTGATGCAGCCAGTGCGGACCTTCTTACTCCCCTTGCGGCCCGAGGCCTTGGGCGGTGATTGCGAAGGAACTGAATACATGAGGTCCACTAGTAACGTAATTCTGTCTTAGGGCTGATGTTCAGTTGAGAAAGAGTCCGAGATCAAGAGTCCGAGCCCAAGAAATGAAAGGAGCTTCGTGGGTGAACGTGGTGCCTTTATTTGGCTTGGGTGCCCGCTGTAATTGTAGGGGCCTAGGCTGAATCCTTCTCCCCCGCAGTGTTGATGATCCTTGCTTGATCTTGACGCTGTGCTTACAGAGCCCCTCGGCAGTGTTTGGAGCTTATTTGCTGGGTAGGATTCTAAATGGATTGGGGCGCAGCAGCTATGAGGATGAGGCGAAGCTGATTAAGGGTATAGCCGGATAGCGATGATGATACTGTAGTGATTCGTGATGGAACCTTACTGTTCCATTTACTGCCATGAATATTAAACTGTCGTATTGCTTCTGGTGTTAACTCGGCTCAGGACTTGGGTGAACAGTGAAATGGTTGTTGTTACAGTGGGTGTCAGCATTGATAAGAGGGGGATACATCGGATGTCACTTTCATACTAAGAACAGTCAATACGCATAAAATTAAACTTGAGATGAAACGTTAAAACTCGCAATTTAAAAAAAGAAGAAACGAAAGCCAACGGCTGTTAATATCCACGATAACTTCTCCCCTCAGATCCCCCAAGCGCCTCAGCCTTACAGCAGACCCCACCAAAGCTCCAATCCTTCCACGCAACTCCCCCTCATCCCCAATTGGTCCGCTCGGACTCAAACCTCGGACTCAGATCGTAGGCGCAGTCAGACGCTAAATCCTTCTAAAACAGTTCTATTTCCTCATTCGGCTCGCACTCACTGTCCGAGATTAAAGCCAAGATGCTATTTACGAAAAATAGTGAAATTTTCAGCCTTGAGGGCTGAGAGGATTTACGCATTGGAATCCGAGAAGGTCAAGATCGTCATGTTGATGTGAGGTGTATATAAGTGAAGACCCCAACGTATCAATCATGAGGCTTACATACAAATCATCCTTCGCTTCTGATTCGTTTGATAATGCCCTCTATTTCTAAGATCGCAGCTGTAGCTGCTGTGTCCTTCACTCTCATCGACGCAAAAGCCTGTCCTCCTCTCGGCGCCGTCTTCCCAGCACCTCAATCCCCCTCCCAAAGTTCCCTCGTTAAGAAAGCAGCATCCCTCCTCAAAGCAGGCCTCGATGCTCAAATAGGAGCTCAATTCAACACTTCAGCTCTCTCAATTGGTGTCAAGTCCCTTCACGAGGATGAGCCTTTGTTTACGTATCAATGGACTCCGCCTAATCCCGGCGAGGGCACTGATAAGGTAGATGAAGATACTGTCTTTCGAATTGCTAGTGGCTCCAAACTTTTCACTGCTTTGGCGGCGCATATTAGTGAAAAGATTGATTTGGAGGCTTCGGTGTTGAAGTACTTGCCTGAGTTGAATAAGACGGCTGGAGATGATGATATCTTTTCGTTGAAGTGGGAGGATATCACTGTTGGATCACTCGCTAGTCATCTTTCCGGAGTTGGTGTTGATAGTAAGACACCATTCCACATCCAACTTACTCGACTAACCGTGCATAGTGGCCCAGGATCTTGCCATCGTTGGTTCAGCACCATGGCAGCCATACGGTCTTCCCGAGGTTTCCAAGGGCAAAGGTCCTAACTGCTCTGGTCTTCCTGGTACTACTCCTTGTACCAGAAAAGATCTTCTTGAGCAAGTCAACCTTCGACCGCCGGTTTACGCACCATTCACCAACCCCATTTACTCCAACATTGGCCATGCTCTGCTCGGTCTTGTCATTGAGGCTGCTGAGGACATGCCATTTGAGGATGTCATCAAGCGTGATATTCTTGACGTTGTTGGTATGAAGCATACTCATGTCGACAAGACTCCTCCTACAGACGATCTCTTTATTCCTGTTCAGGAGCCTACCTGGAACGCAACTCTTGCTGTTTTTGATTCGTAAGTCAAATACTTCGATGCATTAGCTCTGACTGACTGTTTTAGTGCTGGTGGCATGTTCTCTTCTGTCTCTGACATGCTTCTCCTCGCCGATGGCATCCTCAGCAACAAGTTCCTCACACCAGTTCAAACCCGCAAGTGGATGAAGCCCGAGGCCAACACCGCTTCATGGGGTTACCAAGTCGGCGGTCCGTGGGAGATCCTTCGTGGCGATAACATCACCTCCGACGGCCGCCTTATCGACATCTACACCAAGAGCGGCGATCTCGGTCTCTACCACTCCCAAACCGTCCTCATTCCCGACTACGACATTGTCATCTCCATCATGTCCGGCGGTCTCGAAGCGTCTGCAAACCCCTACGTCACTGGCACCATCCTCAGCAAACTTCTCCAAAATCTCCTTCCCGCTATCGAAAAGGTCGGCCGTGATGATACAAAGGAGGCTTTTGCAGGAGATTACGAGGATAAGGAGACCAACTCAACCATTACATTCGCAATGGATAGCGGTCCCGGTCTGAAGATCAAGAACTGGCAGATCCGTGGTTTTGATGTCCTAAACAACATTGGAAACTACAACTTTAACGCCCTTGAGTCCAACGCCTCCACAGAAACTCCATATGTCGACGCACGAGTGTATCCCAGTAATCTTAACAAGAAGGGCCAAACAGCATGGCGCGCCGTATTCGACCGTACGAACTCTACCGTGGACGCAGCGTATGACAGTGAACTGTTCTTCAAAGACGGAACATGCCAGACCTGGTTCCAGCAAGATCGCATGGTTTACGATCACCTACCGCTTGATCTGTTCGTCTTTATTGAGGGTGAGGATGGTGTTAGTGAGGCAGTGAAGAGCCCTGCTTTCAATGTTACGTTGACCAAGGTACGACAACCCGCGGAGAAGAAGGCGGCGGATGATAGAAATGCTGCTGGTGAGATGAGAGTTGGGGGACTTGGTCTTACGCTTGTGGCTGTTGCGACGTTTATGAGCTTGTTCTAATAGTCTACAGGTCAAGTCCGGTTCTAAATATTGAAGAAGGGTGGACGATTACTGTAGAACGGATAAGAGTTTAATATTATGTGTATATCGGCTTCTGTCTTCCATAAATGAGACTCAATCTATTAATTGGAATACGCTGCTCACTCTACCAGACCTAACCTCCAGTGATACTTACCTGCAAGTATTCTCTGGCGGTTTTTATAGGTGGGCTCATAGCAAATCGCTTAATATCAGCAAATATACTGGTTGGCTGTCACGTCACAGGCCTGAGGTCCGTTAAGGAGATCTACTCCATAGTTTTGTGGCCCTCTGACTCATACGGAGTGGCTTGAAACCGTTAAAAACCCCGAGTCTCTCTCCCTAATAAGCCCCGCGACATGGTTAAAGCGGATCTCGAAATGTTGGATCGACTTCAGCTTCCTCTTGCGTGATTGGCTACAGCGTATACCTGTCTTAACATGGCAGGTCTGTCAACTCGGCGCATGTCATTCACGAAACCAGGCAGCAAGGCTCTAGATAGTTACAAAATGATTAAAAAGGCTCTCAGTGACTCTAATAATTGCCTTCTCAGATATTTTGAACCGTTCATCTCAAAGCATCACCCAAGATGGAAGCCCAGCAAGACAGCATCATGAGCCAAGGCCTCTTCATCGGCCTCTTGGAAACGATATTCCCTGGCATGACATATCTTCCCTACTTCGCCGCCTTCGCTTTTTTGATAAAATACGCTCTCGAATCTTGGTCCGAATCCATCACAGCGCGCTTCATTTCCACCGTTGAAATTCACGCACAGGATGAGACGTACAACTATTTAATGAACTGGGTCTCGCGAAACAACATCTCCCAGGACAATTATCGCCTCCAAGCTTCTGCTGCACTGAATAACTCTTCCTTCACCTGGTCGGATGAACAGGGTGATGAACCTGATGTCGATGATGACGAGGAAGATGATCCCGTGGGCAGGCAGATCAATGAGATGCGCTCCAAATCATCGACCTCGCTGAATAACGCCAAGCCTCTGTACTGGACACCTGCTTTTGGCACACACTTCTTTCGCTATGAGGGCCGCATGCTAGCGTTCACCAGATCGCTTGAGGGTACAAACTATACGTCTACACCACGACAGCCTGAGAAATTGGCCATATCCTGCTTTGGTCGAGACGCCACTGTCCTGAAGAGACTGCTGTACAATGCTCGCATCGACTTTTCTGAGAAACAGAAAGGAAAGACTGGTATTTTCCGCGCGACCAAGCTCTATAGTGAGGATGAGATGTCCTGGACTCGCTGCATGTCCAAAGCAACGAGACCTATGTCTACAATCGCCCTGGATGAAAATCTTAAGGAAAAGATTATTAAGGACTTGCGCCGATATCTTGATCGTCAGACCAAACACTGGTATGCGACAAGGGGCATCCCATATCGCCGCGGATATCTCTTCTCAGGTCCTCCCGGTACTGGTAAAACGAGTCTAACGCTCGCGGCAGCTGGCCTCATGGGCCTGGATATCTACATGGTCAACCTGAACTCCCCACGTATAAACGAGGATAGTCTTGCATCTCTCTTCCAAAAGTTACCGTATACCTGCATGGTGTTACTTGAGGATATCGACGCCACAGGATTAGCGCAGAAACGTGGCGCAGATACAGCGACGATGGGATCTCAAGGACGAAAGAAGAAGAGCGCAGAACGTCTCTCACTTTCAGGTTTGCTGAACATAATCGACGGTGCAGCTGCTCAAGAAGGTCGCGTTCTAGTCATGACGTCAAATCACACCGATAATATTGATCCGGCTCTTATTCGCCCGGGCAGAATCGACTTTACGATCAACTTCCAACTCGCTACATCAGAAGCAGCCGAAGCGCTCTTCACTCAAATGTTTGACGCTCCAGATGTGGACCATAACTCAGAGAAGAAGGCGGTGAAATCGTTGCAGGACCAGGCGAGGGAGTTTAGGGATAAGATTCCCAATCTTGCTCTTAGTCCTGCAGCTATTCAGGGATTCTTACTCACGCATCAGGAAGATCCTGATGGTGCACTTGCTGCTGTTGACGAGTGGGTGCAAGATGCTCTGAAGCAGAAGGATGTTGTAGTTGAAGAAGTTGTTGAATCTGAGAAGGAAGCCACAGACTCTGATGAGGTTGAGGATAGTGATGGGGGTTCTGACATTTCGTATAGGAGATGAGAAGTGGTTGTGATTATATGTAAATAAAAGGATTTTATAACTCAAAGATATGTGCTCAATGTAATTTAATCTTTGCGTTCTATTTACCCTGCATGGCTGAGGCGAAGTAGAAGACTGCCTTGGCGCTTACATGCATAACTGACAGGGAACAAGTTGACAGATACCAATGTGCATTTTATGGTAGCCAATGAGAGACTTATAAAAGGAATCAGACTTTTTGTACAACATGAAGTTAGGCAGCAAGGCATTGTGGTCAATCTGAGACATTGAGGTTTTCTTTATCTTTATCAACGCGCCACGTTTGAAGCTTCTGTGCTTCCTTCAATATTCATCTCGTTATCGACTATGCCTCCAAACGCTCCGCTTCCTACACCAGCCCCTGCGCTATACCGACGCGATCTGTATAAGCGGGAAATACGTCTAGCTCTTATTTATAACGATAAGTGGCAAGATCCAATTTCGTGTGCTTTCAAATACACCAAGCTCGAGAGTCATGCCCCACAATCTTATTCAGCGCTGTCCTACGTTTGGGGATCATCCCAGGCTACGGAGACTATTCAAATCGATGGACATGACCATAATATCAGCGTTAATCTCGCTTGTGCTATTCGTCATCTGAGGGACGAGAGGAATTCTGTTCTGATTTGGATTGATGCATTGGTGAGAACTTCTTTCTAGTCTTTGACTCAATATGCAAGATAATAAATAATCAACTTTCATAGTGTATTAACCAATGCGATATTGGTGAAAGAAGTTCCCAAGTTGCAATGATGCGTGACATTTACGCGTCTGCACAACACGTAATTGTGTTCTTGGGCCATGGCTCTTATCATAGGATCCCTAAGAACTATTCAACAAAGTGTTTGCTCGCTCCCATACACTTCTCAAACGATGACCGGGATGATTCTCTGATCACTCAGTTTTCCACAACTCTTGGGAGACTATTTGCAGACGTGCAGAGTGGTATTCGTTTTGTACTATCTGCGTCATACGAGCTCTATCAGACATTGATAGATACAGGGCAACGATTAAGTGTATTGCGGATGGAAAGGCTTCCTCACGCTTGAAGCTTTTTGAACTTTTTCGAAGTTTCATCAACAGTCAATGGTGGCAGCGTGTGTGGGTTATTCAGGAGGCCACAGTCACGTCTCGAATATTTGTTCAATATGGCAATGTTAAAGTGCCATGGGAAGTACTTGCGCGCTCTGCAAATACGTGTGATAGCCTAGGCTGGGGTCGACAAGTTACAGGCTCTCAGCTATTCTTTGGCATCGAAAGAGAGCACGCCAAAGTCCTTCCAGTGCTTTCGAAGCAAATATTTGAGATCGAACGACTACGTATGGAGTGGGCTGACGGAAAAGCAACTACCCTTCTGTCGCTTTACAAGAGTTCTCAAGCCGCAAGGCCACCGACGACCGAGACAAAGTATTTGCTCTACTCGGCCTCGCAAGGGATATCAAAACGATCGAGCCAAATTATTCACTGAGTACAGTCCAAGTCTATCGAAGTACCGTCATCGATCTCATCAAGCACAGTCGCTCTCTGACAGCCCTTTCCGGCGATATGAAATGGAAAAACAGTGGCGGTATTCCGTCCTGGATCCCCGATTGGAGTGTTGCGATGGAAGAGCCAGATCGTCGGCGCATGCAACTTGATGGATTATACAAGCCTTTCCCGCGTTGGCGGATCGTATTGATCGACCGCGAACTTGAGTACTGGGAGGCTGTGACAACGGACATGCATATCCTCTACGAAGAGATAGAAAGCGGGAAAAGAAGACCGATCCCAAAAGACATTGTTGATGGTCTAGTTTCCTACGAGAGGATTCTGACAAGAATCTATGGGCCAGGACAAATGGACATTGAAAGTCTCGATCCTGAAAAGAAGCAGGCCATCCATCATTGTGGATTACTCTATAGGGAATTTCAAAAGGATGGCCCCAACTTCTGGTCCAGGACATCAATTGAGACACTTATTGGAGCATACCTATCCCTACCACTGACACCGTCTTCTGGAGAGTGGTACAGACTGAAAATTCTCAGATGCTGCTCGATGATTTACTGCAGAAGGGCCCTTGACTTTTGGCTGAAAAAAGTGCAGTATCTCGAAACAGAGCGGTACAAATCAAAATATTTACTCCTATCGGACCAAGAGAAAGAGGAGATCGTGGCTGAGAATTGCGAGCATCCCACTATCGAGACAATCACATCTACAAATTCTGCTCAGAATTGGACCGAAAATATGCGAAGAACATGTTTTAGGGTCATAGACAACGCTTTTGCTGTGATGTGCCGATCGAGGTCAATCATGCAGGAGACACTGCGGTCACTGACGTTGGAAGCAACTGTCGCCGTTGAGGAAAACGGGATCTTGGGCGTTTCTATGGCATTTGACCGTCATCAGGGAACACCCCCCAATGGGGGGCTGATGACTCAACTTTCTCGTCAAATGCGATGGGCTTCAGGAGTTCTAAAACTCTGGACTCTGCCTGGCAGATTTCGAGGAGTGCAGCAGGCCAGAGATGCCTGCAAATGCCTCATAGATTTACACCACGACAACGTCCATCTCAGAGACATCAGCACCATCGACCATGACTATGGGGCGCTATTTTCAAAAGCTGTTGTTTTCAGGGGCTCGGCGACATGGATGCGACATTTGAGAGATAACGGCCAACCAAAAATATCCCTCTACAACGATCACTTTCTGAAATTCACGAGTGAGAAACAATATGAAGTATCCAGAGAAAGCAAAAATGTATTTCCTATAAGCTCAAAGTTCATTGTTATTGTCGGCCAGTGTACTGAGAGGCTGCT
>JAAOAT010000635.1:0-46137 GCA_013186855.1 Fusarium ramigenum
TATTAGTTATTATAAAAGCTTCTAGGTAAAAGCTTATATTAGAAAAAAAATATTATATTATTATTTATCTGTATTTGTAGCCTAAAGCTTAACCTTATAGGCCGCCTCCATCCATAGTATATGCGGTCCAAGTTCCAAACCTGACGGTGTTTTGAAGTCGGTCGAGAAGGCTGGAATGTGGGCAGAAATGATGTAGATGCGAAGTCTTCTTCTCAAGCGCTCCAGTCTATCACTGACTTATTTCCAGAATGCGGCGTATTGAGACTGTTAATAGACCATTAGTCTCGGGACCGAAGCTATGCGCACAAGACCCAATTTGTGTGTATGTTGCGGCTGGATTGACTTGACTTCCCGACTCGCGATAATTCAGACCCCTCGTGTGTCGCCAGTTCAGAAATGAGGCATCGCGAAAACTCGGAAGAAGGGTTGTGTCAAAAACCCCACTGCTCACCCTGTACAATCTATTTAGCGCCATCTCAATTTGTCCCGCAGTTGAACTACTCTCAGGACGAAACCGCGTCGTTGTCGCCTTGTTCATGCGCGCTCATCGGTGCAAGGCGGCGAGGCATGACAGCGGCACTAGGTTGGTCGAGTAGAGACTCGTATCGTCAAATGATGTCTATTGTGGGATGTTGGCTGAACAGCGAGACGGCCAGAGGGGTTGAGGCACGTTGTGAAGAGAGCAAAGGTGATCTTCTTTCTTCCCAAGTCTCTGATGAATTTGAAGAATAAACACCTCTCAGAAAAGAAAAGATCGTACTTGATTGTAGCACTGTGTTTTGACCTACTTGCTGGGCATGATGGGGACTTGCTCTGAGGGCACTGGAGAGGTGCCTGACTGAGACTGTGCCCCAGGCTAACTTTAGTGGCGATCAAAGATCTGGAACTAAATGCAATACTGCCGTATTTGGATCAAAGATCATGAATAGTGAGTTTTGATTTGGCGGTAGTCTGGATCTTGACAACGTTTATCGTAAGGATCCAGATCTTAGTGGGCAGGTCTAGCCTCATGTAGTAGTCAAGGTATCCACTGTAACCTGATTGCTCTTCTGGCAAACAACCCCTGCTCCTGTGACAAATACCCCCTAATTCCACTGCCGACCGACCCAGCTTTTGTGACGTCAATCGTCAATAAGCCTCACCACCTACAAAGCCGAATCTCCGTCCCCTGTGATTCCTATACTCTTCTTGTTGCCATAGGAGATGCCATATTGTATCGTTTCCAAGTCTGGGTGTCATGCGCTAACGAAGCAGCTACCTCTTGGTCCCTCTCTCCTCTACGATAACGCGCGAGAAGCTACGCGACCTGCCTTTTCCAGACCATCCGACCGTCAACAAATCAATCTGGCCTATGTAAACAAGATGGAAATGCTGGGGCGAGCGCAACCCACGAGCATGGCCAATTCATCATCAAGTCCAGCAGAAACGACCTCCAATCTCCTCGGTCTCCGACACAATAAAACCTCACCCGCCGCGTCGACACGGTACGACTTTATGTATCCCAGATGGCCAAAGATATCTCGTCTGAGCAGACGAGGCCAGCAATGGTCTAGATTTTACGTCGTCCACCCTTGATGACCGACACGTATCGAAACACCGGCCAACCCACATGCTGAGGTATATATACGATTAGACCCTTATGCGCCGTTGTCGCAGGTTCGGGATGGCGGTGACCCTTGATAGTAACGGCAGAGAATCAGACACTCAGCTTTTAAGCTTCATTGCCACAACCGACGGCCACCATCACTCTGACGTTCCATTTCCTAGTTCAGGCCTCATCGGACCTCTCAATACTTGTCAGCAATACAAGAGCGGCCGCCCGGTAATCGGACGACGAGCGATTGTTGCTTCACACAAGAGAGCAGGTAATGCCGTGGATGAAGAGGACAATCATGCGCTGTAGCCCTCCTCAACCATAACCTGCGGTACGTAGGCCAAGGCTAAGACTTGGACTCGAGGTGTGACTAGAAACAGCCCAAGTGTCACGAAGCAGCACAACATCACTATTGGGATTCGTCGTACCATTTTGACTCAACGGCTTTGGACAATGTATTCCTTCAATTTCTCCAGGCCGTACAAGTCGTTCTCTGGTGCTGCAAGCTCTGCTTCTTCCAACTTCCAACCAAACGTCCCTCTCTTATCCCCCATCTTCTCCCCTTGGAGCCTGCAGGAGTCAAAGTCGATGATGACAGGGATATTCCCATCAAGCATGATGTTGGCAGGATACAGATCGTTAGGAATGAGCCCGATCTGGTGCAAGTGTCGCACCCCTCTCTCAACCCCTTCATAAAGCTTCACCCTCTGATCAGGAGTGGAATCGGCCACCTTGTCGGAGAGTTCGGAGGTGTACTTGCCCAAGATAAAACCAACGATCTTATCGTCTTCGCCCAACCATGAATGGACCGCATTGATGTGTTTATTAGATAGGCAGCCAACAGAATTAAGTATAAAAGTCCTGCCAACGCTGACAGAAGCCGGTTAGCGCCTTCTACGCTTTAATAAGGTATAGCTGCAAGTAACTCTATAAAAAGCTGATATGTATTTTGTCTCTCCTGCATGCTCTTCACCCTGGCCATCATGGGCATACCACAGATCCGTGGTTGGATACTATAGGTCCGTGGTGCCTTACTATGCAGCGCTAAGTTTTGAGGTGCATGGGGTTTGAAAGCATGTTCATGCAGTCCTTCGGTATGGATGAACCCTAGTCCGGCGATTCGTGTCAGATCAAGGCGTACCCCTCATCTACAGCCATTATGCCATCTTGTCACAGTAGCCATGGCATCCACGGACACCTCTCAGGAGGTTGCAGAGAGGTCTGTATGTTGAGCCATGCCGGATGCGAACCAAGAGTGATGGACTTTGCAGATGGAGCCTTGTGAGTCCACTGTCCTAATTCCTTTATGCGTCTAACAGTTTCCTCAAGGGTCATCTTTGATGCCCGTATCTGTTTTGAAATCAAGCAAGGTTATGTAATCGCATTTATGTTTGCAACAGAAGACGTGTTAGCCAACTGGGCCAAGATGGACCTCCCGAACTCGACGGTACTCCAAGATAAAGTGGCACAAATAGAGGACATAAACCCAAAGATAGGACATAACTTTGTCTTCCAGAAGATTGACGAGTGTGAGACCTGCAACAGTGGAAAAGTTGTTAGGGGTATTCTGTGTCCAACCTGCGGGGGTCATGGCTAGGTGACACGCGAAGGAGAAGAATATGCAGAGAGGTACGTTTTCTTCCTCCTGGCTTCTTTCCCCCTCTCTGGTATCTGACTTGCACCACCAGTGCTCACATTAAGGAGCGTAGGAATGTGGTTATATATCTCAGGTGGTATCTATTGAGGTACAAATGAATTGCTTCAGGCTATGGTATTCAGTTGGTCGTGGTTCAAGGATACGTCTGTCAACTCTCTTGCTTACCTCCGCTTATACCGACTTTTGAACCATCTAGCATGCTAAAGGCATACAGGATCTCCCATATTGAGCAAGATGCCGACACCTCCCCAATTCGTTAGCTGCAAGGGCACCAAGCACCATCCATCAAGCCAAAGTAAATCCAGCTGTGCTTGCACGATATTGATATCTAGACCTGCGTTGCTACCAGGCACATATTCGTATACAATGGCGTTATACTCTTCAGTCGGCGAAATATTGCGTACCTCGCGTCCCACTCTTACCTCGGGAGGATGAAGGATTAAAGGCATAATACAAAGCTCCTTGCCGCTTATGGACATCCAGCCGTAGCATTCCCTTAGGCGAGGTGCGGTACTGTATTCCACTGCGCCCAGCATCTTTCGGTAGCGTTGTCGGCTGCGGCCCTCGTCGGAAAACGCGTGAAGATTGGAGCCCGCATCGCGGAATGTTGTCGGGTTCGGGTTCAGCCAGAGAGGGTCAGAGGAAGTGTCGATCGCGAATCGCATCTTGGGAGGAGCGACGCGTTCTGATATTCCCGCTGGAACGCCCAGTATCGTGTACCTTCTGGCGGTTGGTTGTCCCAAAACTTAACGATCAGCAACGTCCTTTAGTTAACAAGCGATACGTTTGACAAGACTTACCACTTTAAGTGCATATGTTTGGCTGTCAATGGCGACTTGCCAAACGATTCCATCTTGTCCATATCCGAGTAATTTGATGAATTCTATTCTTTCGTAGCACGCGAAACGTCCCAGTAGAGGCCGACAGAAATTTTCCCATGCACAAGCGGCCGCAGTATCATTCATTGGTTTCTCATTGAGGAATGGTTGTGCTTTCGCATGGCGACATCGCCTTCTGAAGGCCTCGAGGGCAGGGTTGGGCCCTGGAGGTTGCCATTGGATACGTTCAGACGGAGACATGATGGGATGGGAAGCTGTTGCTGCGTCGCACATTCTAGTATTGTGTAATGTTGTAATGCTGTATTGTGGTGTTATGTTGAGAGGTAGATGATGTTACATGTTGACGTTTAGTTAGTCGCTTGGAGGAAGTCCGTTCCCGCAACACGCGCCCCGGATAAGGCTGACAAGTCTCGGCTTTTGGCAGTGTTCGCGCTGGATGTCATGGTGCGGCGGTGCATTCGTCTCAAGCGCGGGCTGTACTGTTCTGTTATCTAACACGGGACAGAGTTGATTTGGGCGGTGCATTTCCATTGAGAGCAGCGCCATTTACCGCGGGCTGCTTTTCTCGGAGGAGCAGCATTACTTACTGAAGGAGGGATTGGGTTACAGTGGATCAGCGCTGTACTTACGTCAAGAGCAGGGCTATTTACTGCAGTAGCAGTCAGGTTGTAGTGGACGTTGGCGCTGCACTTGACTCAGGAGCACCGTTTGTCGCGAGAGCAAGAAATTTAGGATATCAATTCGCTTTGAGTTCTGATTGTCTTGAAAGTATTTGCAGAACCTTAGAATTTCTACACTCTTGTTTATTATAAATGAGCTGAGAAGATCTGAATGCTATCTGGTTCAGTCTCGGGTGCAAATTGTAAGTGGATTGCTTGAGCGACATAAATCGAGACTGAGCCCCAAGTAAAAGTGTGATTGCCGGATCTCTGAACGGCCTCTTTGACAAGGCAATAAAAGATTTAGGCATTTTGAGTATATACCCGGTTAGCTTTGAGCGGACTATTAGTAGTATATAGGATACAGGTTCAAAGCTTTCTTGCCTCTCCTCGATTCCTGAGTGCCGCGATCCTTCCCCTCGGCAATCAGGCGTGTTGGTCCCGCACAGGCAGAGAGGGAGGATCTCGATATCTTGATCGCGTTGATGTCACGACTCTCTTCGTTCAGTATACAATAAAGGAAGATAGAGATCTTTCTGGTTTACTTCTTGGTTTATTATTGCAGGCTTTTTTCTTCTCAAGGACACAGGCGGTCGCTGCTCAGCGACTACTCTGTTTCGCCAATAGCGTTACTTTTCACTATTCGGCATGAGTGTTCTTTGTGGCCGAGCTGTGCGAATCTACCTGTGAATAGAGGAGTGCTTTACGTGCTCGTTCTGAGGTGTCGGGGACAGTTGGTGCTTCATAACACATTGCGATGAGCTAAACGTTGGCGGAGGGCTATGGATGAAACGATGTGCAAGACAGTCTTTGTTCTCCGAGGCTTGAGAATGGAAAAAAGAACGGGAGACAGCTCATAAGCTACAGTACGCGTCGAGGTCATGAGGCTGTACTTTTGGAAGTGATAGGCAAGAGGAATGGGTAGCTTGTGTTGAAGCAGTTGTGATGCAACTCCTCCACGACAATTTGTTACAGCGTTCATGATCAACCGGAGTACAGGGCAAGCAACGCTCAAGAGGATGCCAGGTGTGAGAGGTCCAGTTCGCCGCTTCTCTGCTCCTAGAACCCCTCTTCTGCCTGAACTATCAAGTCAACGTGGTTGGCATCAGCTTGGGAGACTTCCGAGCTCGTCAATCAGCCGTTTCATCTTCCGGCATTCGAACAGTACGCTGAGAGCATAGGCCTTGAATCAAGCGACGACGCTTTTGACTAACCCTCCTCCATGGCAATAATAATGGTGAAGAACATGGCCGTGTAGACGATCAAGATAACAACACAGATCATGAGAATTCAAGCAAAAGCGACGATGAAGGAGTATTCAGAGCAGCGGCGCTTCTGGCTCATGCTTCTGCAAACTTGTTCGAGAAAAGAGGAGTGAGAAAGATGCTGCTGGAGGTGATATCGCCATATCCTTTCCCTCGTCCCTTTCTTGCATATATACGCCGTCCCTTTTGATGTTCTTCTCTTCCACTGGGCTTTTTCTGTTCTGGATCTGCCGAGTTTCTTCACCCCGTTGCTGCTCACTTACACTCATTTGCATCCATACCTGCGCCGGTGAAATGGGTTGCCAGAGTCAGGGGAAGGTTCTTTTGGCGGCTGGTGTTGTATTGGTCCGACATTCTATAGGTGACAAGTTCCAGAGTCAATGGGTGCCGTTGGCCAGAACTGGGAAAATTCGCTATTCAATAGGACCGGTGGAAGAATCAGTGGTGTCTGTTATCTGATCGGCACTAATCTTCTGTAGACCGCTTGCGAAGACAGCCGAAGCAGAAATCCAACGCGAAGGGCGTTGCTAGTACGTGGAGGTTACCCGAAGCGGTTCAAAGGACAATGCAGACACCATTGGGGTCTCTTTCTAGTGCGAGTTGCGTACCAGAAAAGGAGTTCCTGCAGACAGATGCTCCGATACCAATGCAAGCTCCTATGTCACACTGGAGGTCATCAAACCTTTTCCTGGCTCCTGAGTTACACAATAAAACCAGGCCTGCCTTATTTTGGCTCTGAAGTATCTGAGATACGAATTGGGATCACCTAGAGCCGAATTCATTTATCACAAGCCCTTCACTCCGGGCGAGGTCCTTTGTTGTTGGAGCACGCTAAAGCCGTTCAACTATTCACAAGATCGGAATGTCGATCCTCTTTGGTGCACAGGCGTTGGATTATATCCCCTTGTATATACTCGTGCAACGCTGGCCTCACTTGGGACAGACCAAGACTGCCGTAGCGCATCCCGGGCCTTGACAGCTTCATATCCTTCGGCAGGTCTTCCCTCTTCAACGCCCCGCGAATCTCAAACTTCCCAATCAATTGGAGAGGCGGGGTACTTCCAGTCTGACTTACACTTGGGGCAGTAGCATCACCTTGAAGACTGTCCCAGAGACCTCCTCCGTAAATATCACTGCAGTACAACTGTGGCACCTGGTAAATCAGGGCGGCGAGACATGGGGGAGTCATGATTGAAGTCTTTAGACTTTTATAAAGCTAGTTGTAGTGGAATGGACACGTCTGAGAGATCGGAAACGGAGTCAAAACTGCTAGGTCCTTGATCACAGCCCAGGCCCCGGTCGCCACCATGGCGTTCAAATACTTTTCTCCTTCAACTTCTTCACTGGCGCCGCCATCTTGAAGGGGAAGTGTGTTATGATGGGTTGTTGCACTTCTTCTGTTTCCGCAACGCAGCTAGTGTTAGGGTCTCTCATCTTAGACTTGGTAGGTTGCCGCCATGGGAGCTCTGCGAGTACGGCGGATAGTAATGGCGCTTTAGTCCCTCTATACAGAGTAGTATCCATTTGGCCTTCGGTCAAAGGTCTCCAGCCTCAAGCCCACAAAACAACCACTAAATGTTCATTGTGGTCAATGATCAGGTGCCTGGCTGAGACTGTGCCCCAGGCTTGCCAGCTTTGATCCAAACTTCTGGAGTTCACCGTGTATCAGTTCACCACTTTCAAAAGGCCGTCTGCCAGTGATATTTATCCTTAATCTATTCCTCAAGGAACCACAATGGAGGTTTAGCAGGTTCCTCATTAAACTCCTTCGTCACCTCATCTATCCCATTGACACCTTCCCAGTCGCGCAGCTAGCTTAATTGCTTACGATTTTCCTGTAGATTAGCACTCGCCTAACCACGACTACCTACAATATCTTCTACCAGAAAAGAGATTATCTTAAGAGTAGACTCTTTTGACGGCCGGATATGGATAGATTGGCTATCTTTCTCTAGGCAATCGATAGATGAGATGCCTATTTCCAGGTTATCGGGAACGTTATGCACGTTTTGCCCTGTACAAACTCGGAAACCCTTGTTGGATATTGACTCTCTGTTGTTAAGATACCACGTGAATGAGTGATATTTGTGACTATACTTGGTTTCGAGTTGTAGCTAAAGCTTAAGTTTAACTTGCTTCTTATATATATATCTGAATGGTTGCCTATGATAAATTTAAACTGGCTGAGTCCTGAAGTTTAAGATCGAATTAGCATTGAAGTAGGTCGGCTCTAGACACTAAATTATCCGGTTTAGTATAAAGAGAATCTTTATTTAAATCTAAGAATGACTGTTTGGACCCTGTCTAAGCAGAAACTATCCGATCCGGTGGCGATAGCGATCCAAATGTATATTTCTTTTCTAATTTCTCTGTATATCGTTGTATCCAGTTAAGTATAGCTAGGTCGCCGAGCAAGAAAAGAGCTGCCCACCAGATGGCAACCTGAGGTCGGCGGGAAAGAAAGGTCTTGACCAAGACTTCGTTCGACTTGTTTCTGCTTGATTACTAGCTCTAACGTATCCAAGATGGATGCAAGCCACGGACTGAACAGATTGCAATCGATATCTGGTTGCTATAATATGCTCTATATAATGGATCTGATTGAAGGGGGATGGGTACTAAGAGTTATGAAATATCGTATGTTATTGAAGTACTGCCGAATACTCTGCTTATGGTAACTGCAGAATGTACTAAATCTCTGTGGCCTGGTGAGATGTGGAAGAGGAAACCGGGTTTGAAGCTTAGTGAAGTTATAAAAAGGGAGTATAAGTGTGGCCAAGAATGACGCCTTGTAGGGCGGCAGCGGTTCTAAGCTAGAGGCATTGGTTGTCTTAGCTCTAAGATCGAAAAGTCGGCATAGTTCGATGAGGAGATCTGTAGCTTCAGAAGAACTCGGGGGAAAACGGATTTCTATAGCTGGGGTTGGAGCCTTGATGTTAAGTTTGATCTCTGTCGTGAAACAAGTTGCCCATGGCGGTAGTCGTCCTTGATCGTTGGCTTGTCAACCTATTTTGGGACTGAGGATCGCGCAAAGCCACCGAATTAGTGACGGCGACGCGCGTTCGAGATCGAGATGGATCTCCTGTTCGATTTGGCGCTGAGACGTGTCGGGCCACAGACGATGCATGGTGAATCGCACCTCTCGACCTTGCATCTCAAGAAGTCGAACTGAAAAGATGTACGACCAGCACATGAGCGGTATAGCAAGGCTGTTGGTTGTCTCTGAACCGACACCAAGGGATATTGATGCTGCATCTGGGCAAATAATGCACTGGATTGGATTCTGGGTCTGCAATCGAAACATAACTCGGCGGCCATGAATACGGGCAGTATTGCTGTGAGGATCATGGTCTTCGCACGATCTACCTGCCATGCCAAAGGGCAGTTCCCAGCATGGCCTGCCGCATAGCCAGTCGCGGCGAGGCAGCTGCTCTGGCATGCTAGGGACGTCTGTCAGAGCGATGTATGGATCCAGTGTATCTGCTGGCCAGAGACCTAAAGGCATTTTACTCGCCCGGTCCAAGAATGCTTACCACGTTGCCTTTCCGTTACAAAAGGTACAATAAACATCGGTAGGGCTTCGTATTAGTATATTGTCTTTGTCGCTATTGAGAGGCCAGTCTTGGCTTAAGGAATTGCATGATCGGTCGCTAGAAGATACGAAAGTTGATATTGTAGATCCAGACGAGATCGATTGAGGGTCGTTGTTTACCATGATCAGCAGGCTTTTTTCTAGACTTTAGCTTCTGGCACGTTTCACTTAAGAAATTGGCGATTGAGTAGTGTTTGGTGTACAACGGTGCTATTTCACAATCTGGCAACATAAAGTAGTGTAGGGGTTATCTTCGGCTAGTTCATTATCTAGATATATAAAGGAAACTCTGCCCTATCCTCCGTACATGTCATTCTTCTTAGACGAAACTTATATGAAACTTATTTCGAGGTCATGGTACAGGGTACCCCACGAATGAATGCACGAAACGGAAACAAAAGACAGTATAGCTGCCTAAAAAGTAACTAAAGGCGGCTCTTTTTCTTAGTGTGAGATGATAAATATTTAATTAAGAGCAAGAAACAACAATAATGGAAATAATTAGGTGTTGAAAAGAGCTGTGAGAATGACAGCACCTTCTTCACCTCCCAAAGTGTTTAAAATGTATATAGACATGAGCTTACACAACGAAGGGTTAGTATAAGACTAGTAGTAGGCAAGAAATAATAAATAGCTCTTACTAGATACAAATACAAAGGCTTCCTAGTGGATGAATCGTCAAGTCAAGCCAAGCCGTATTGCAACAAGAGCTCCATCTTCCCGGACCGGACGCCGCGTCCGGTTTTGTGGGGCCGTGCGGCTCGGCGAAAGTGCACCCCACTGTGATTTATCTCTAGTACTGCTACTGACGGGAATGATCCCCCTCAACCATCAGTCGGCCCCTTGGTTACTACAATATAACCTCTCGTGGTGACTGTGATCTGAGATCAATTTTTACGTTCGCAGTTATTCGAGCCGACGCGCTGCCACGTTGCGTTACGCATCACGTCGCGTTTTGTGAGGTAGCGATGCTGCGATGTTCAATATGCGCGGTGGGGGATCAACAAGACCTACCACAACCATTCGATCGAGTAGAGCACGCGCCGGACGTTGATACAATAACTTTAGAGCCTGCCGACCCAATTCCCTGAATCGCGCCCGAGCCCAGAGCCGCGAGCGACGCCGTTCACAGTCTGTCTCTTCCTCCTCGATCCTCACGAACGCACCGCCCGACGCGATACAATATCTTGCTATAACCCTAGGACCGGTGTTCCAGAGATGATCTACGGCTCAAGGCATACTCGCGTTCCTGCTTGCCCATCTTCCCGAAAGACCCGAGGGTAATTGCGAGGCGCCAATGTACCGAACGAGTTGAGGGCGAGGGACATTATTGGTGCTGAGCCAGATTGAGAAGCGCCCAGTGTCACTCAATCGCCCTGGCAATAACTGGTCCGCGTTTGTCTTCTCATGGGCGACACTCAATACCAGACGTCCAAGACGCAAGTGATCGTGGCGGCCGAACAGAGCATGGTTGTCTAGATTCTCAACGGACAGCTGATGCCTTGAGCCCAACGTTGCTCACCACACGGCATGTCCCCTCGGTTTGAACAACTCCAGTCCTGACTCCGATATTACATCTCGCCGACCATCCCAAAGTTACCTCGATCACGAGACCCCATTACGCCGAAAGGCCCTCAAGTCGAATTTCAATCGAAAGATGAACATCAAGAACAGAAGCACTGAGCGACGCGACCCAATTTCACTTGGTCCATCGATGAATACCTCTATCTACACTACAAACTCTGTGTAGCTCGGCGCGCCAAGTAGGACAATACGCTTATCAATACTGGGGATACATGACAGCGCCGCAATGGTGTCAATATCGATATACACCCTCTCTCGACTCTACTTCCACTAGGTTGTGGTCTCAGGTTGACTCTGCTTCGTCTACACCTTATGTCGCTCAGAGGTTCTTCATCAGTATACTCCCAGACTTGGGTCAAAGCCGGATCGGTTCCTGGGCGCCCGGTGGCTGCTGATTGCCTTGCTCTTCACGTCAACGGTATCTTTCAACCTTCCTTTCAATCAGCCTGGGCTTCACCACTATTAGAGGACCTGTCTCGGTGACATATTAAACAGTTCATGCCTTCAAGACTCACCATGATCCTTTGTTCATATCAGCCCACTCGCATGTATCTGGACCGACATTCATACCTTTGCGCCTGTTCATGCAGTGATCATGCCTTGCAATGCATATCCGCATAAGATGTTACATAGCCCTGCATTCGATCTTTTACCCTCCACCTCCGCGGTCCACAATGTATACGGTGGAGGGCAAAAGACGCAGCGAAACTATTGCAAAGGACATCGACGGAACTCAGCTCTATAGCGAAACTTTGCTCCCGAGCCAGGAAGAAAGGAATGCCGCTGGGCGCTACGGCATGGATAAGGGGATCTGTAAGCATGCCACCCAGTCCCTGGGGGTCAATACCATGTTTCACTACCACGACGAACGGCCTTATCGCGAGCTTGAAAGCGTCGTGGCTGGTTTAAGCCCTCCTTCCAGCCATCGTGAGATTCTCAGCATAATCACTAGGCCCTGGGGTTGAGGCTGACCTGGCATTCGATATTGACGACAATTCGCCTTTACCAGCTTCTGCAACAAGTCTCATCTTAGTAAGGAATCGGTTATACACGGATGCCAATCTCAGTCAAGCTTATTTTTACTTTCGTTATTGGTAGGAGGAGGTCATATGCCTCCGTTCGTCGTTGGATCCCAATGCATTCTCCTTTGAGGGCTAATCTACCTGATAGATTCCGGCGGACCATTAGTGTCGCAAGTAAGGCTAGACAGACGGGTTTTGACATGCAGACGGGTTGCCGTGCTGATGTTCTTCACAAGATGTAACACACAAGTCAACCTTCATGGCCAGAATCAATCTCTGGGCCATTGCCTTCCATCCTGGAGCCCGCCGTTAACACCCTCATCGGTAAGGGGGTTAACCTGATGTTCGCCAGTTAGATACCTGGGTCCGGCCGCTTATCCAGGCTACCGCTCATTGCGACATGTTATGGGTGACAAGCCTCACATTTAGTACAGAGGTAAGCCGCCTGTATAATACAGAGATGTATTGGGATTGATGATAGAGGCCATGTCCTTGAAAAGGTAGCCAGCAATTGATATTAGAGTATGCGAAGAATGTAGCAGTCTGCCGCTGTTATCACGCCGTTTGACGAGACCGAGATGGAATGTAGTGATCGAGGCATCGCAGAGATGCCATTGGAAGCGCTCGGGTGAGTTTTTTAATGGAGATGTCGGATCTAAAGCACCTTAAAATGCAACTTAATCTGCTATTTTCAAGCTGTTCTGTTCAGTGCATCCCCCCCTGGTAGTCAACAACGATTGCCCCTAATCGCGCATCTTCACCCATTAGAGGAAGACAAAGTTTTCACTCAAACGCCAGTGTAATGCAAAGACGAATTTAGTAATTATCAAAGAACATGCAAGTTGAGTGATCGCAAAGGCAACCGCAGAAAGCCTTATTTGACGTCCTTTTTACATAGCATGCAGATGCCACGGTACAAAGCTTTTGTTGCATTCACTTCTTCAAAGCCAGCATCGCACCAAGAGACATCACATTCACCATCAAGATCATGGCTATAAAAGCTATTCTTCCGGCTGGCATTTGACTTGTGATTCTTTGCAATTGAGCATATAGTCGTCACTTCTGTATATCCTTATCTATCATACATCAACGCTGGTATACAAACCTAGGAATCAACAATGACTTCTCCCAACGTTCCATTTCAGGGGGGCTACAAGCGCTTCTTCGTTTATCTCCATGAAAAGGCGAACAGAAAAGGCGTACAAGAATTCCTCAGCACGCTTGATCTCGAGCCCAATCTCGCTCAGATACATGAAGCCAAGATTGATCGTTTGATCCCATCTGACCTGCCAGCGATGCCTAGGGCCATTCTACCACAACAGGAACTCACTGACATCTCGCCTTGTGATTGTCTCATTGTTGAACAACATTTGAGTCGTCTGTTTGAGCGTTTGACATTGGGTCCTGACACGGATGCTCAACCTGCTGCCAAGCGTCGAAAGCTCTCTCACGGCGGTTCATCTCATCGTCTTTATAAGGGTCGCAGAGGTTAGTAATGCAGAGTTTGGAAGGTGAATGATGGAGAAGAACCATTTTCAGGACGGGAGGTCAGAGGGAATAGAAATAGTTTGAGATATTAAAGTCTTTGGCTATCTTTATGGCGTTTTAGATGACTGGGGATCTTGCTTGTTATGGATGTCAAGACTGTTATTTTGAAGAGGTCTGCAGTGACCTCAACCAGAGCTTTTTTATATTAATAAACGTCCTGATCAAACAGAAAGCGAAACTAAGTGAAAAAGAATAACTGGTGGTTCTCCGTTAGCTTAGTAAATGCAGAGTCCAAAACTCGTCTTCTTTTATTTCCCTCTCTTCTTCTCCTTCCTCTCGCTCTCCAGGCACCCAAGCGAACCTCAAGAACATCATCAAGGCACCAAACAACTCTGTTTGGCCTTCATCTACCCCGAAACTTACTAGTTGACGCCTATCCTCCCCAGGAGTAAGTCATGCAGACACGGCTGACGCAAACTTTGTCTTATTACTAAGTACCTCTTAGCACAATGGAGTCCTATCTAACTGCCGGCACCCCTCCTGTCGCCAGGATCTCTGTTGGTGGCATATCTTGTCTCGAAAGATCTGCTCTCGGTCAAGTCACGAAGGACGACATGCATAAAAGGGTGCATAACGTGCTGCGAAAGGTGCACGATCGGGTGAACGACATGGATGAAGCTCACGATCCTATCGTCACGCATCAGGGTGTAACCTTCAGTGAGCTTCAACATGACCTCGAACTGGCCGCAATGGAGATGGTAGTTTTGGGAGACCTAGTCCCTGCAATCTGCAAACTGGCGAACGAGACCACTACAAAGGTCTATGAACCCCTCAGAGAGCGGAACTTGAGTGATCTGATTGAGAAGCGAGAGTGCGCTGAGAGAATCGCGGAGGATGACAGGTGAAAACAAGAGGCCGCGCTGGAGAAGTTGGAAAGATTGAAGCAGGAGGAGGGCGCGTTTCAAGCGAAGCCAGCTGCATATTTCTTGGCTTGGAATGAGGATGCGCAGGACCTCTGTGCTATGTATGCTGAGGGAAGTCGCTGTGACGGGGAGACTTTTGACTCTGACATGGAAGAGGAGGGAAGTGTTAGCCTCGGTGAGGATGTCGAGATGGGCGTGACCTCTGGAGAAGTTGGAAGTTAGATGGGATCTTTCGTCCTGTCATGAATATAGTGTTTTGGCCATCGGAAGACACAAAGATCTTATAGAAGATGGAAGGGGAATAGAGGATAAATAATTTACTTTCTTGTACTTTAGAAACTTGTGGGAATATCCTTACCTTGACGAAGCACGAATTACAAGTGATTTGAAGGCAAGACTCGAGCAAGGTTTCACTAAGACAGACCGTCTGTATTATGTGCGATGACGGCTAACTGTATGCCGCTCCTATACAGGAAGTTTAATTGACAGTCTTTCACATCCGTCAACTGTCCAAGGCTTAACCCTACTGTGTTCTTCGGTGTAGGGCATGCCGGCGTGGCCGCTTGAAGCTTCATGCCCGGCGTTCTCCATGTCGTTCGATCCGCAGTAGAGCAAGAGCCGTTCATATATAGCCAAGAACTAAAAACAGTACCTGCGGACAGCATGGCACAGCGCCAGCGTGGCCGGTGCAGGATACCATCCTGGTAATGTCTAGGCCCTCAATAGCTATCATAAGGGTGCAGTAAAGCTATACATCTCTATTGCTTGCCATATGCCCTAGTAAAGCCACCATTCTGCTGGCTACTTATAGGATCTTCTCGTACTCGCTCCTTGGGATTTTCAACTCTTAGGGTCACTGCTTAGGTCACTAAAACGTACAAAGCGACAATAAAGAAGGGAAAACAGGCATTGCTATCCCTCTCTATTTGGGTCTCTTACTTTACACTGCGTGATAATCAGCAATCATCTTCAGGTAAGGCGCATGCTGTGACAATCTCTCCTCGGCGCTCCTTGTTAGCAACAATGCGCTCTATATACAATCTTTCCAAGACCTTGCCAAAGCTCCTATCCTAGCTCTCCTGTGGGATTATCTCTCTCCATCCATACTTACCCGACTAGCTGCTGAATAGTGCTTTGGACTTTGGGGTCTTCTTCTCCCCTTTTTCCCTGCTATGGCTGGTAAAGGCCTTTAGAATGTTGAGCTCAGACTCAACAATCTCCGGGAGGGCCTTCCCATCAACCTCGTATTCACAAGAGCTGTTCGTAGTGATTTGGGGGAACAAGGCGGGCGCAGTAGAATTCAAGAACGCAGAATAGAGAAAATAGACCTGAGCCTCAGTCATGGTGTTGACGGGGATTCAGACGCTGGCAACGTCGGCTAGGAACAATATGGTTGGGTTCGGCCATGGCATCCCGAAGCCGTGGCTCGTTGGGAGAGATGACGAACCCAGAAGCGGATGATCGGTCTGCGTTCAAAGACGTGAAGCACGCGAGAACAGTGAATGATTTGCTGTGGGAATAGCGGCTGACGGACCAAAGATACCTTGCTGCTGCAGCGTTGCACTGCCAGGTATTGATACGAACCATGTCGCCTGTATGCTCTAATAGTGGTAGCTGTAGTAGAAAGAAGGGACCTGAACCTGACAGCAGACTTGCATGGACAGCTTCTCAGCTCTCATGATAAAGTGTTTTTGGTGTAGGGCTGGGAGCAGACAGCATTTGTTTGGTCGAAACCCTAAACCAACAGCCTCACCTCTGTCAGGCATCCGCAAGAACTTGTATCACCAGTCTCCTCCTACCTCACCAAACTACAATCGACTTACCAGCGACAAGGAGCTCAACGCCACCAGCACTCAAATTTCGATCCTCTTCTAGAGGTCGCCCTCTCGTTCCCACGGACAACCGAGCACCACTGCCATCGAAACTGAGGGAGACACATGATATAGAAGTGTGAGCAGATCGGCGTTGATACGCGGACGATTCTAAATGAGGGCCAGGCCTGGAGTATTTGTTGTAGAGCGGCTGAGGATCTAGCAGTCATTCGCATGCCGAGCAGATGAGAGTCTAGCCAAGAAAAATAGTCACCGATATTTCAACACGAGGCTCAAAGAGCTATATTTAGCTACAATCATCGGGTTTCTGAAAGGCTCAGAGCTCTCGATAAGACATACATCGGGATACTCATTAACCAGTAAGTGATTCTGCGGTGCGATAAGACCGGCTGTAGTATATAATGTATTAGATTTGCGTTTTCTAGGACACTGCTACTCAATAATAATCCAGGCAATCGTATTGCAGTGGAAGAGCAGTTAGGAAATGCTAAGCTTTAGCGATCCCTGCCCTGTTAAAAGAACTTGTAGACAGGCCTATACTACCAAGACCCAGTGAGAGTTCTCTTGCCCTGCCTATTACTTCTATTGCCTCTCAACTGGTCTGCAGTGTGACTCGTTTCTTATCAAAAATTGGTCAGACAACATAGCATATCCAGGCGATCAAGTCCCGGCTTCACAGGAGGCAGTCGCTGTGTCTTGAGCTTTTATTCCACCGAGGCAATGGGCGTGATATTCCCGGGTGCCGTATCGTCACCGACAACGGTGCCTTCGTCTGAGGGTTCTGCGGAACGCGTCGGGGTAATGGGGTCCTTTTGAGTGACCAGATATGTAGAATTGCTCTCATAGTATCAGCCCCTTCCGCGGGCTCCCATCCAAGCCTGAGTCGTTCAGCTTCAAGATGAGCCTCTTAGTAGAGGGGACCTCAGCGGCTTGTCGTCTTGAAGGGAATTGGACCTATAGATAAAGAAGGGAGCTACTTTATGGCTTAGAGTTTTAGAAAATGAGCACGAGAGAAGAGGGATCCTAGACGAGGGCTCCCGATGCTTCTTTATTAGATCTCAATTGGTGGCGGGTATGCCTACTTCATCTGCTCAGTCAGCGTTGACTTATATATCCCAAATCGAAGCCCCCTGGTCCTACAGGTATTATTAAGTGGATGAAAGAAGAGGCAATGCTCTGTCCCTATAGAAATTGTGAAGGGCACTTACATCTGGTGCTGCCCTTATACTTGGGGGTCACTCAGCTTCAGGAGAACTGCTATAATCTCCAACAAGGCATAAATGGTATCCAGAGACTGATCTTACCTTAATGATGTTTGTTTGCTGAAACGGTGCATTAAAGATGATTAGATGGCGCAAAATCCTGATTATGGTGTAGGCGAACTGGGGATCTGCCAGTCACATACTTTTGACCAATTTGACGACTGAAGCGGAACTATGCTCCAGGAGAACCTCAGGGATATGGTTCGTGAGCGGCGAGAGTGTGATAGGAATGTATCCTGCCCGGTTAACATGCAAAAAGTGAGAGGTAAACCTCGAACCAGCTTCGCCTTCTCGGCAGTTTGGCCTGGAGACGAAACTGTCGCCCTTTTTGACTCTACCACCACCGCTATGAAGGAGATCCCCAGAATTGCCCGTCTTACTGTCAATAGCCATGAGTCTGTTCATTTCCTTCAACATGAGAACGCAGTCTGGCCTCAGTGTCGCCTCTCAACATCGCTATCTCTCCTTCGAGCCTCTTTCATCTTCAGCAGTCACGACTCTTTGTGTCTCTATTGACCTAAGATAGAGGCACTGAGATTGCGAAGCCTCAATATCACCTCTCAACATTGATGTTGCTTCTTATAGAGCATCAGCCAGTAGCAGTATCCCACCTCAGCATATATTGATGCCCAGCAACGTTGCATTTGAGCTATTGTTTCTCGAGTCCCCCATTGCCATATGCAGTCGCTGGGGAGGCAGCCGACTTCTCATCTCAAGCACGTCTGTTCAAGAAGGGTGCCTGGCATCTTGAATCTTGCATCACAGTATCCTCGTCTTGTTTCAGATTGCGAGCGAGGGATATCTTTCATCTCTGTGGGCAGGGAAACCGCTATGTTAGTTCCCCTGTGAGAAATACCGACAGCTGCCAGGTAGACAGAGAAGGATGAAGTATCTTAGGGAGTGCAACTTTGCTATTGACACTTGCTAATATGGTAGGGTATGTATGTGGAATGCCTGCACCGCCGTATACGCTAATACTGGGTACAGAAGTATGACCCGGAACTTGGGGAAATTCGGTGATTATAAGTACGTGTCAAGATGTCAATCGGCCCAGCATCGCCGTCGCCGTCACTCCCGCGAAGGTGATGAGGGTCTGGATTGGAAGGGCGGCATCAGTGGCATGGCGAAGATGAAGGTAGTGTTGAAGAGAGCACTAGAGTTCCCACCGGTCTCCTTATCGATGAGGTAGTGGCAAGATGGCTAGCTTTACAAATATACTTAGCGCCCAGTAGCCATATCAGACGCACTGGAAGCTCCTGTTCAAGGTTGACGTCGTCTTCTTCGTCATCCCCGAGTAATTTGGTGCCTCTTTGGGCAGATATCCAGGGCTTTAGCGCTTAAGCGGATTCGTTCAGTCAATATTTCACCTAATCTTGGAAACAGGACAGTGATAAGCAAGTGGACTGGCCCGAGTGTCGTTGAGCCTGCGTTGGCGGAAGTAAGAAGCATTGTTTTAGTAGTGATGGGGGCTATGTCACAGGTAATAAGTTCACTTTACTCAATCTTCCGCTCTGCAGTGCGTGTCTTATCTAGATATCGGTGTACTTTATCGTACCGGTTATTTTCCTCTCGAGCTGTCGTGAGATGGGCAAATGTGCGGCTCAGCAAGTGAGGCATTCACTTTAGGAGTATACTTCTCCCTGCTGGGACTGACGTTGCGTATTGAGGTGACTTTGTTAAAGTCCCGACTTTAACTTATTGTAGATAGCTATGATGCTTGGTGCCTTCGAGATGTGCTTGATGTTGGGGCATTTGCGTTTCCGCTTGCAATGCATTGCAACTTCAAGACCTACTCCATGTATTGACGATTGTTACTCCTCTGAGTATAGCGCACCGAAGGCTCTGAATGTTGATGTTTTATTTTCACGTTAGATATGAATACCACGTACAGCCATTTGATGTTCTTCTGCGCTGGGGTGGTAGTTAGTGAAGTGAAGTGCTTGCGCAGTAAATCTTCTGATTGAAGTAGAGAACGGGCGCGACCTTAGGCTTCCTTGGCGGTTGTTGTCTGGCGCTTTTCTTTTGTCGATTCGCCGTTTTTGTTTCGTCTATATTTCTATCCTACTGATTGATACTGCCACGCTGTGCTGAGCTTATGGAGAGACCCAGGCAGTCGAGGTTGTGATTGAGAAATCAGCTTCTGCTCAGCCTGATCAGCAGATACATGATGGACCCCACCTTTCGCCGACAAGGACGAGTTCTATCCACAATGGCCGCGCGTGGAGAACGAACACAAGGGCAGATCAGTGCACGGTGCGGTGACGAGAATGCGCGTGATGGCGGAATCAATGGCCATTGTTAAATATGGTTCGAAGGCTGCCGTACTGCTTGCATTCTAAGTTGAGCCTAACGAGTGCAAAGTTATCATTGAAATACAGCCTCTAGATGTGATATAGCTTGCCATGAACTTTCATAGTGTAAGGGGTCAAGAGCAAGGACAACAGAGGGCTGTTGTTCAGTAGGGAATAATAAGTCTAGAGATCATAGGTACTCTTGAGATTCTCGTAGATTGACCTCCAAATTTGAGGAAAGTACTTGGGAGCTATTATCAGCAAAGGAATTCAACACTGTAGGAGACGCCTGGAAATGGAAGGGTTTGCGCTATCAAGGTGCTTGGCTCTAGAGATTCCTGGTGCGGCTAATGTACCATGCCGGCTTACTCTTGTCGTTGATGTTAACACGGCTAGCCTGATATCGTCGAGTCTTGGTAACATTAATTAAGACTATGTTTTTCTTCTAATCTCACCACCAGTTAGGTAAACTGCCCAGCCTCTTGGTATTTCCCACTGCCCAGTCTCCTTTATCCGGATCCATTCTTTATTATCAGGGCCCTTGTAGAATGCAGTACAATTTTTCCATAGCATCATCCCCCCCTGATATACCTTTGGTCCTACTGGACTAGCATCATTCCACATCGAGTTATCAAGTTCCTGAATTGGATCAGGATCTTGAATTGGATCATCATTTCTCCTGATTTCGCCACCAGTCAGGTAAACTGCCCAGTCCCTTCGTATTTCCCACTGCCCAGTCTTCTTCATCCGGACCCAGTCTTTATCATCGGGACCTTTATATAATGCAGTACAGTTTTTCCATAGCATCATCCCGTCCTTATATACCTTTGGTCTTACTGGGGTAGCGCCATTCCACATCGAGTCAACAAGTTCCTGACTTGGATCATCATCCTACCAAGATTAGTACTATGGAGTCTAGAAGTACAAGAGCGCATGAAATTACTTGCCATTTTCTTTTGCAGAAGGAAAACCCCTGGAACTCAGGGTCGCAGTGGTGAAGTTTAATAGTCTCGTAGGTCCACAGCAAGACAACAAACAACCAAGCCAGCCTTTAAGGTACATTGGTTAGGCGCTGAGCGATTGTGTTGTTTAGTGCCCAACTGGTGAGGTCAGAAAATCCGCAAGGATCATATTAGCAGTTTGGCCAAGCGGGGTAGATCTGACTAACCTTATCACATGATGAATAATCTTTGCGCGTGTAGAACAAGGCACAACCTATCCATAGGCTCGCTCAAGCAGCAAAGATCGCGCGCAGTAAACACATGTTATACAAGCTTGTGCAGGTCGCAGCCAACATACAGCCAACACAACCATCGAGGTCTTCGAACCTAGCAGTTTCTTGACCAACAGCGCCAGTGTAGCCTGGATCGCGAAGCACCTGAACAAGTCTGCCTCCCTCGTTTCGAGTGGGCTCAGAGCAAGATACAGTGGATGGAAGGCAACAAGGAACTATGAACATCAACAGTCACAATGCCGGCCACGACCTTGAACGGGCTGCGATTATGGCAGCTAGTACTTATAAGTTCCGAACTTTTGTTCTGGGGGACGGCGCTCATTGATCTCACCACGCCGAGACTGTCCAGCTCACTGTTGTTCCCCAATAGGATTGGGTCGGCGGTCTCTGTACCCTACATTAGAACGACTATTTTACGTTGCCCACGGCTACGATGTTGCGATCGCTACCTCCGTTGCCGAACCTTCATCGCCGACATGAATCTCAGCCATCTCGACTATCGCTCTAGTTGAGACTGCTGAGAAATCCGACGTGGAAGACAACAGCTGTCTGGAAAGCAACATTGAGAGACTTGCCTTCCACCTATCGATAGAATTAAGGAAGAATACGAGATGACAGTGACTCTTTTGTCCCAGAGGGCGCCCTCTCCTTGGCATTTTCTCTTCCCTCAAGATGTCAAGAACCGTGTGAAGCTCAGGACGGCTAAGCAATCAATAGCCTCAATCTCAATCCTCCTCTACAGGGCATACATCAAGAATACGACTTTCCCAGTTATAGCAAGCAATATCGCGTATGCCTGTCACTTGACCTCGATCCTTTTGTACCGCGGAGCAGGCCAGTATGCAAAACATGGCTCAATCAGCTAACATGATGGATATTTGGCTGAGGATGGCACATGAATAAGGAAATGGATACTTATCGATGTAGTTTCGTCTATCCACAAGTATTTTGAGAGTTTGTAACAGCTCGAAAAGCTCATTACAGTCGAGAAACTGAGGTCTTGGTCACCCGTTACCCATCACGAAGAGAAGCCTGTCTCCATCATGTTCAAATTGACAGACAGTCAGGACGACGGTTGACTGATTTCCGCGGCCCTCCTTCTCGCCTGACACAGTGTAGCCCGCAAATCCCCAGTTCTTTATCCCATAACCCTCATCCTATATGCTCCCTTGAAGACATAGCAGCTTTGCTCCATAAATCGAGAGGCACGGGGGTTTCCTGGAGCGATTCACGATCTCCAGCTCTGAAGAAAGCTCACAACCCCTGGTGCATGAGGATCCGAAGCAGTTTTGCTCAAGGCGAGGTTGATGGCGTCAATAGGAAGAGATTTGTAGCTATTGTTATCTGATCTTTGGTGCGGCAGCTGGGACCAGAAAGCCAGCATCTACTCATGAGCCCAGTAAGAGTCAAGAGGACAGGTAGCAGTACATATATCAGCGTCCTTTATACTTGCTAGAAGGCGGCAACAATATTGGTGAGACTTGGTCCCTATATAATGAAGGACGCAGTTGGCGGGTTTCTGATGGCGGAGATCGCTGCAATCGGAGCTGCATGCTCTGAAAGTGGCTGTAGCTGGCAGAGAGCTCTAAGTGACCAAGATACTGATAAGATAACGCCCTAGCAAGCTACATCTCAACGCACCCCTCGTTATTCAAGCCAAACCCAAACACAAGCTCGCCATCATCGCAGCGCATCGCTTTCCCACGCGCGTGCACTCCAACCATGGACGACACACATCCCGCTACCGCTGAAGAACTACCTCAAAGACTTCTTGAATTCAAGCGCAAGTGTACGCATGGAGACCCATCGCCGTTGACGAAATTCCACCTTAGCAAGGCTGACTACACCCGCCTGCACGACAAGCTCGAGGTTACCTTTCGACGCTTCGATTACAACCCTCGCCGCCAAGTCATCAGCTTTCGTATGCCTTCTACCACCCACCACTTTTTTGTTTCAATGTTTGGAATGGCTATATGGGATGAAATTCGCGAGATCGGCTGCCAGGACCAACAAGCTCGCGCCTTCACTGAGGGCATCGCCAATGGCTTGTCCGCTCGTGTTTTCCTGTTCGATGGCGATAGCACATGGGAGCTACACCCCGATGCGCAGTTCCATCATATCAAAGCCCGATACTCAAGTGTAATTATCGAGATTGCGTTAACTCAAGATGCAAAGGATTTCCGGCGGATGGCCAAACGGTACATCTATCATACCGATGGACAGGTCAAAGTTGTTCTTGGCATTGATCTCAACGAAGACAAAGAGTCCACTATATCAGTGTGGAAGCCAACGTTCACCCCACTGCAAAACGGCGATGGAGTTGAAATGGATATTGAACAAGTTGTTCAGTCAGAGGTATATCTTTCAACCCCGTAAAAGGAACAAGCTGACCGATTAAGCCCTTTCGAGACGCCAACAAGAACCCTGTTGACGGCACCTTGACACTACACCTTCACGACTTTGCGCCTGACCATCTATGTCAAGACTGCCCCAACACCCCCTTCTCAATCTCGTACCGCGACATGTCAGACATGGTGGCCAGTGCCGAAGAGCATAAACGGGGACTTGAACGAGAGGAGACGCCGGCGTTCCCAGGCCGCGTTGTTCACAAGCGACGCCTTTCAGACAGCTCAGAAGACCGTATCAAGGCGAAAAAACGTTGATCCCACGATTGGAAACAACCTTGACGGAGTGTTCTTGATACTAAAAGATGAAGAGACTTAGGTAATTTGTTATAAGCTTAGGATAACTTTTACTGAGTTTACTTTAAGGCCCTATACCAGAGTCTGATGTTATCTTGGTTCCCAAGCAACCTTAGCACAAGTCAGCGGGTATTTCGCTGCGTATCCTTGACTGGATCTACCTGTTTTAGCTCTAGTCTTACAGTTTCACTACCTTTTTGGGATCAAGTCGGACTCGTAATTGGGTCAGTGTTGCAAAGCTAATCGCTAGGTGAGTGGAACCTTTTTGGAGACAAGAATGTCAACCGTTTTTGGCATACAGGGTAGCAGGGCAGTTTTATTTAGGTGACTGGCATCCTAATGTATAGTTCAGCACCAACCACATGATCAAAAGGAAAAGCCCCTGCTCTATGATGTAAAGTTCCGTTTCATCAGACTCTCTATCGCGATAAATGCTGTATTCGAGCCTTGGAGCTTGACGATCTTTGGGCAGAAACCCTCGCCCTTGTGACAAGTTCTGCCATATGATGTCGCTTTCGCCGTTATCGCCAGGAGTCTCAACCGGAGCAAATGATCAAGATGGCCAAGGTTGATGCATGAGGCGAAGGACTGGTGCTGGTGACCAGTTGCTGCAGTGCCGGCGTGCACCAATTCTTAGCAACTTCTTTACTAGAGGCACTTGAGATTATTGGATATTTACTTCACTATAAGCTAGAAAGCCAGAAACATGCAACAGCATTGCTATCGATGTCATGTATCGCGTAAGGTCAGTGTTGGAATGTGGAAGCGAACACAATTCACTCACCCAGAGAAGACACTACATTCTGATAGCATCAGGCAAGCATCTCATTACCGAATTATACTGATAAAAGTGTTAAGCAGTCCAAGATGCCAAGGATACTCCCTGGCCAACACTTCACAACCTCGGGCTAAAAGCAGCGGTGAGGGTGCCCGGTTCTCAATTGAGGTTTTGAGGCCTGCGGTTGGCGGCCTTGGGAATTACTCGATGGTGAAGTCGCAGTAGTTATCGCCATGAATGCAGGTAGATAGCTCGTTGCTGTAGCGAGGAAAGTTCACGAAAGGGCCTGCCTAACGGCTCTGAAAGGACTTGGCTCGAAGGTTGAAGAATCAGATCGATCAGGCACCCGTGTGAATGGAGTCTTATTTAGCTGCCTGCGCTATCTAGGGTTGCCACACTTCACTATTTGATCTGACCCAATTCCTACCCAAAAAGCAGCTAACACTTACAGAGAGCATTCTTCAGTAGCGATAAGAAAACTTTATAGATCCAGCAGCGCACCATTTTCTGTCTATCTCGATCGTCGCCAGAGTAGTACATTTCCAAGCACGCCATCATAAGAAACTCCAAGTCGATACAACCTCCAAAAGTAGTCGGCGCCACCATCTGCTCACTAAGCGTCTACGTCTAGAGAAGCAGCAGCCAGGAACCAACAAAACGGTCAGATCTATCTGATCAAACGACAATGCACAGCCAGACACCGACTGAGACTTGAAGTCCGTCAAATCGAAACCTGGATAACGAACCTGAGGCAGATTATAGCATGAGCATTAAGCCAGCCAGCTACTCAGGGCAAGGCGAAGATGGCCTGAGTGCCAGTGACAAGACTGTCATCAGAATTTATCCCAATGTGGGCACGATAAATACAGCTAAGTATGAGGCCTGATCGAGATCGACACCTGTGCCATGGAACGAGATGGAAGAGATAAGAGAGCCACTTGAAGAAAACCCACAACAGCTTCAAGGATACAGAAACACAGCAGGGGAATCATAGACGTCGTATTGTGCCACTCACCAAGAAACCCAATGTCGAAGAGGTCATCATCGCTGCCAAGAAGAAGGCCGATAGTGGTGCAGCGGCCAAAGGGGAGGATCAAAGAAGGAGCGCCGCAGTTGAAGGCCGCCCCAAGATGTGTGTTGGCCATGCTCAGCCTGACGCAAGAGCCGCACCAATATGCGAGACGCAGTTATGGTCAGGCGATTGATGAAGTAAGCGGTAGGCGGAAAGAGCTCAAAATATACAAAGACAAGATATCCTGCTGGACCAGGAGGCTCTCTGACGAATCTGGTTGGTGCAAAGAGTCTGTCATGATTGAGAAAAGAAAGAATAAAGGTTCATGGCCCAACGTACTAGCTGGGCAAATGAAATGCTGTAAGAAAATGGGCCAGAAGTGCATCCCGATTTTGAAGATGCGCCCACTGTGAGGCTTGTTGATCTGGGCGTCGGCGGTAGTCGATCAGTGAGCATGATGGAGTATATCTACAAGGAAGTGACCACAATAAGGGAAAGACGAGTCGAAACATGAGAACGGAGAATGGGCCTCGAGTTTGAGATGGCGAAATGCGCATTCGATTGCTAGCTATTTTATGATATTACCTCGGAGTCTTTGGGGAGAACTCTTGTTTCGTACAACATGTCGCTACGCTGAGCCCAGGGGACTGTTCTTTGTATGCGGAAGATTACTTCTCCATCAAGAACCAAGATCTGATAAACTGAAGTAAACAACTGAGTCACTAGGCCGGCCATGTGCTGGCCGGTGGTCAAGCGTCACGTTGTGGACTTTGTTTGGCTGACGCTAAGATGTTGGAGGGCTGTCTTAAGATAACTCGTCGTAGTATTGGCAGGGATGGTTGTTGGTGATGAACTCGTGTGAGAGGAGGTGAGGGCTGATACGCGAATGCTGCAGACTCTTTTACGCAATCTCTTGACTTGTGGCTGATGATCAAAGACTTGTGTCGTGATCCTGATGTAGCCAATCCCAGATGTGGGTAAAGACGCTAGCTTGAGAAATGAAGAGTTCTCAGCTTTTCGTCGTAGTGGCAGTGTTGATGAGTAGGCAAAGAAACCTTGAGCTGTTTGCATGCAGCTTCTGTATCGGGAATCCCGGCTCGCGGTGTCGAGTACGGGTGGCGACCCTCGATACGATAAGCTTGTATTATCTCAGAATACATGCCGACGGAAGCTTCACTCTTTGAACCTGTATAGAGGTGAAAAAAAGCCAAAATGGGATCGAGAGTTATCAGAGCAAATGACTAGAGCAGTCGGGTGACCAAAAGGTTGTGGCCAGTGTTGTACATAGGTAGGGAACAGCGCGTGGTTCTCAACATGTCGGCTTGTCGTGGAGCTTGGGGGTCGTTCTGTTTGGGGAGGCGATTGGCAGCCATGTAGCTTGTGAGTCTTGAGGACCTTGTATCGGAAGTTGGAGCATGTCTAGGGGCGGCGATGTATGAGCAGGACTGGAGAGGAGACAAGGGACTCGAACGAGGAGTGGCGTTGCGGATAAGGTTCTCAACGGTTTAGCTACCGAACACATTAGCTCTGAGAATGAATAGCAATTAGGCGTCTTACCAACCAACTATGTGCCGCTTGGGTAAGCCAGTGCAAGCGAGGCAGACAAGCGCGGGCTGTGGAGAGCGGCAAACACAAAGGCGCGGTGCCGTCTCGCGAGCCACCGCTTCAAGGCATCGCATTGGCCTCGGATCTTGGTTCGTGGGTTATCGGCCGGCTCGATCGTCTTCGATAATAATCCCGAGTTCGGTACTTGCGGCTGGCGGAAGAGCTGGTATCCGGAGAAGAGGTCGCGGGTGCGCGAAAGCCTGCGTTAACGAACCTGTGACAAAGTTAGCCAGAGAGAGGAGCGTCAACGCACATATTCAACACAACACACACAGCGCAGGGGACCAAAAGAGCAGACCAGTTACTGCACCAACCGGCAACCTGTATGACCCCCGAACCAAAGCCGGCAAGATCAAGTGTTCAGGCCCTCGAATCACAGCCGACGAGCACTGAACCAGGTCCCGTCTACAGCGCCCCGGTTGTTCCAAGAAAGGAGGCATCGCGCTCGTTCGATGGGGTACAAGTCGGAATTTTATAACGGCCTGTAGTGGTGGTTCACCGAGTCTTTGGACTTGTGCTGTGTGCTTTGCTTGTGAAGGGGAAGAAGGTGGTGAGAAGGAGGGAGAGTTGGGGATGGAGATGGTGGGGGAGAGAGAAGAGGGACGCGGATGGAGGGTACGCGTTGCGGGGTAGCAAGAAGCGCGAGGTCATGTGACTGACGCGAGATCGTTTGCCAGTGGCAGATTGACGATGCCCCCACGTAGCCAAATTTAGAACAGCAGAACAAGCAGTTGGGTGTAATTTGTTGCCTACCAGGCTGAATTGATTCAATGAATAACTTGCTCATGTTCAACTGAATAAAATTTTACATTCGCTCTCATTCCTCTCAAAACAACAGCCTTGAAGCAATAGGTATGGCAGAAATAAATCCTCAAATCTTTACAGCTGCCGTCATCAGCTGGCAAAGTCGCGATACCCTAAAGTACTTGGCCGAACCTGATCCGAAGAACAACACCCTGACATTCAAGACACGAGTGGACAAGACCTCCTCTCTCTTCGAAATCAGTTTGCCTCTCTATCTCAAGCTCACAGAGAAGAGAACACCGAAAGTCTCAGTCATTTTATGCATTCCACTCTCAACAATCGAGACATTTTCATACCAAATGCTCCCCATAGTCCCTCAGCCCGTGAGAGCAAAACTCAGCCCTCAGGTCCTTGGCCTCGATTTTAAACTCAATGAGAATATTACTGTCCTCATTCTTCTTTACGCTAAAGAACAGCCGGCCCAAGGCAAGACGCAATCAGGTTTTGTTCTCGATAATATTCGTGAAATATCACAGATGAAATCGTTCTCTGTTTACATCGACCATAGTGCTTTGTTCGAGGCCCAACTACATGAAATTCGCAATTCAATGAATGGAGGTCACTACCGGTTCACACGCAAAAGACAGCTTGACCTGCAGAGTCTTTATCAAGGTGAAGGCGCCAAGATTGCTCATCTTCTTCCCCAGCCAGAACAGGAGCCCCGCGCCCAGTTCGAAGAGTTGCCCGCTTACGATGAGGTACCGTCTCCACCACCGAACACAGCAGCACAAAAGAGAAAGCGACCTCAGCGAGACCATGACAGCGAGACAAGCCTGTTGGAGGCTGAGACTCTCAAAACCCTTCATGAAAGGATGGCTGCCTTTGAGCTACGGCAGACTTCATAGGAGGAGAAGCTTGGCAAGGAGAGTCAAAAGAGGCGAGAGTTGGAGGAAAGGGTAGCTACACTAGAGAAACAAAAGATGCGACTGGAGAAAGCGCTTCGGGACCAACAACAGGCAGGCCAGGCGTTGGAAAAGAGAAACGCAACAGCAATTAAAGCCATAAAAGAGAGAATCAAAACCGCAGAAAAAGAGATTGAAGAGCTCCAGAAACGAACCGACAACATCGACTTTGAAGGCTTTGACACAAAGCTTTGTGAGGTAAGAGACGAACTAGAGGAGCTCGGTCAAAAGTGCGACGAGATCAAGGAGAATATGGTCACTGAAGAGAATTTGAAAGATTTCGGAGAGGACATTAAACAAGATATTGGGAAAAGAATAATGGGCGATGTTGATTGATGTTAGGAACTGCAGTTGGGTATATTAAACTGGTCCTTGGATAGTATTTTGAGTAAAGTAGGGACTCGTTCATCAATAGCAGCCGTTAAAGGAGCTGTAGTGGCCACAATATATTGCTAAGCATCCTCTAACGTGCCCCTACCACTGACCTGATTGCTCTTCCAGAAAAGAACACTGCTCCTGCGATGAATACCCCCTAATTCTAGTGATGAAAAAAACAGTCAATTCTTTAACAAGCTCGCATTTATACCAGAGATAAGGGCGTTACTTGGCTTGTCGCCTTTTCTAAAGTCATGTATTTAAATTGCATGAATAGCAGTCTCCTTACTGGTTTTCTTTTTGCCTCGCGCAAAAACATAATATCTAATGAGAGCCTCTTCTGGAGAACGTTAGTTCTGCTCCTCCAGCCTTCAAAAGTTTGGCGCAGAGAACACTGAACAGCCCAGGCTTCTAAGTGGGGCAGCGTCTGTTGACAGCCAATGAGTGACGTCAGCGCTCACATTCACACTGGCAATGACAGTAACAGTAGCAGAACCTGAGGTAGCACAAGATATGTCTAGTCATTTACTTTCGTTTTACCTCTCTCTCTTCTCTTCCTCTCTTCAACACAGCGCCAGAAGATCTGGGATTGATCACACTGCAACCGGTATAAAATTCCGAAACCTACCCCCTCTAGACGAGCGCGTCCGCCTCCTCTTGAGCAAGGATCGGGGAGTGCAGAAGGGACTCCCTCGCTTCCTCGCCGACTTACTGGGAGGAGCAGGGCTTTTCAGTCGCCTGTTGTGTGACCGGATCTGTTCTGTGCTTTCAGCTCTTTATGGGCTCGAGTTTGGGTGTTCAGTGCATGCTGATTTACTGGGTGCCTGAACATTCTCCGCGTCAACAAAGACTGACCTCTTTGACAATTAATTATTTCACCGTACCAAGTCAATCCCCTCCCCCATACTGTGCTGACGCTTTATTCTGGAGACATGGCATCTTCACAGCTATCCGAGCTCGAGGCGAGACCGTCACTCTTGCATAAGATCAGGAGAAAGAGATCCCCGTTACTCTCGTTTAGCAATCAGAGAACCAACTTATGTATTTAACTGAGCCACTCTCCGCATCTTCCAAAAAGGCATTTTGGCTTGTTTTTAAGCTTAATGATCAAAACCAGCGGATAAATTGCCTTTAAGTTCCCTCTCTACCTTGAAGGCATGACATATCTATCGCGCATTCGTCTTGGACTCAATATCTGCCATCTCTCTGCATTCTACTTCTTACATGACCCCAGAGTCTCAGAAAAAGTCCACCGCATGTTGCAGGGTCCCACCACCGAGCTTCGCTTTCAACTCAAACGAAACACAAGTCAAGCACTCGGCCGAGTACACGGGCTTGGCCAGCAAAGGCCGGTGAGAGCAGTATATTACATCGCGCAAACACATGGTTCTGTGGATGAGGTTAGTTTCTCATCAAGCGTACAGTGAAAAGCTATCACGCGTGACTAACATAGTGGCCCGGTATATTTAGTTAGTTCTTCGCAGACAGGAGCAAAAGATACAACTTTCCTCCATGTCGGTCGATGCTACGGACAACCGTAAGATCCCTGAGGAAATGTCGACAGTCCTATTATTTTGGATTAGCTCAGTCCGTGTCGGATCGTTCTACGTTGTTATGAAGTATCGCTTTTTGTAGAATTCTGCTTCTCGAGGTCTATTGCACTGTAACACGACCTTATTCGAATGAAAATGAAAATTCAAGTTACTTCATAATAGGACGCCTATTTGCCCGAGCCAAATGAAGATGCAGAAGGCCAGAAGTCAATCTGAAGTAACCCCCTTTGTGTTCATTACTAGATCTTCCCATTCAAAGCCAAAATAAACCTCTGGTTCCTGGACGGGATGACGTGAGTCGATACCAAGCCTGCAGACATCCGGCAGAAGACACCGGCTCTCACAATGCTTTAGAATAACACCCAGTATCCTACTCTTCTTTTTCGCTATACTAATATGTGCCGTGAAGTGATGTAAAAATTCAGGTAATAAATATTCTGTGACCTTATCTGGTTCAACCAAATAAACAACGTGGGCTAAACAAAATGTCAGAACCGACACGGAGTTCTCTTTTAAAGCGCATTTCATCCCGGCTTCAACGAGTTTGGAATCAACAAAAAGCCATGCGAGTCGATTCAACCTGTCAGCAACTTCGGGGTCGTCATCTTTGAAGCACGCAAATACGCCGTAAGTGTTCACATAACCGAATCCAGTAAAAAGGCGCAGATCCGCAGCATGAGAATTGACCAACAAGTCAAGTATAGCGGAATTGGCCAATGCGAAGGCGCAGTTCATGGGGGAAATTTTCCAGCATATCCATCTAAGATACCGTGATCGCTGATAAGTTATAGGGGCATCCAGGGACTTGAGTTGCTTGTCATCTGGCCAGGTTGCCTCGCGGTTCACGCCAGCGCCCCGTTCCAGTAAGAACTTGGTAGAATAGAAGCTCTGAGCATAAATAGCGACCGCAAACGCTTCGTTGAGACCTAAGTTTGGTATAGAGATCGTCGCAGCCTCATTGAAGAGGACGTCAAGCATATCGTGTGATGCTTTAGCACAACCTAAGAATATCAAGATCCGTAGGTTATTTGGAGACCTAGGTTCGTTCTTCGCTACCTGGAGTAACGATTTGGTAATCTTGACCTGGCTGTCTCTGGCTGTGTCCTGGAAGGATGATAAAGATGTCGCCTTTCGGGAGAGTTGAGAAAACTGAGCAGGGGATATTACTGCCAATCGTGATCTGCTCGTGTATTGCCTTGGTGTGCCGTGATAACTCTTTGCCGGACGAGAAACCCAGATCTGCAAATAAGCAACCATTTTCTGGGCATTTGAGTGGCTTTCGATGCAAGCTGAGGTGTCGCTCGCGATCAATCAAACTACTAAAGCCACGTATGTAATATTCGCAAATCACATAGTCACATCCGAAGGCAAGGTCCCCGTATAGTTGCGTCAATTTCTCGCAGACACAATCTTTTGTGTGGATCTGGTCCGTGGCAAAACAACTAAGATAATTCCGCCATCCACTATTCAGGAAGTAAGCATTAACTTTTCATGGTCTAGCCCTGTTGATTATGCCTTTTGCGTTTAATTCCAGGGTCCTTATCTATAGCAAGGCAGAATGTTAACTTAGTCCCCAATGTGTGCGTCTTTGGTGGCAGGTCATGACACTAAAACTTTCGGAAGTACAATATCTACTACGCATCGAATCATGAAATACTAAGCAAAAGAGCACCAGTCGTTATAACATGCTAATAGCTGTCAATGACTCCTCTTAAAAATATATGGAGCCGTGTAATCTACACCTTATCTTGAATCTAAAACGCATAAAGTTTCTAAATCAAATAAAGCTTTAAAATGGCAAGGTAGATAGTTGCTTGTTAACCGCTGAATATTAAGGACCCGCTTACCGAGTGAGCCTACGACAGCGAACATTATAGAATAATGCAAATGTGCTGGTCTGTGCATACTGAATGCCCCTTCAATTTACTTAGAATTCATTTTTAAAATTATGCTCGAAAAGTCTATTGATAGCCCAACCTACAGCAAACTCAAAACTGTTACTCATGAATCGAAGACCAGAAATGCGCCGCATTTCCATCCCTGTATTGTCACCCCCAATTTCCCCTCTGGAAATTCGGCGCAATTCCATTGAGGCCCAGAATTTGGAAACACAAAACGCGCCGCGTTTCTTCTACGAAGGCTCGTGCCAACGATATAGAAGTCTATTTCATCTGACATTATAACGCGCAAGAATTTGAGTTAGACGACCGTGGCAAGAGCCAGCAAGATCAACGAAGCCTTTTCGGTCACCCTAGGTCGAGGGGAAGAACACAACCCATACACAGCCAGCAGCAATCACTCATAGTCTCATATCGAGTCATTATGATCGCAACAAGTAATAAATCAGCTGCACAAGCTATAGGTAATCCCTACCAGGAGTCAGGTCAAGGATATATATAAGAGATATATGATACTGTAGAGGGGCTTCAAGGAGATAGAAACAGAGTTAACCATATCTAGCTACTAGCTCAAAGTCCAGAAGACAGCTAAGATATTAGCTCATTACGTAGCGGAGCTATATAACACCGCATAGAGGAATAATCAAAGCAAAAACCATAATTCTTAATTAAATAAAGGCAGATCTATGAATAGAGAGGAAGCTACCAGATAGAGTAGGCAGGTATTCTAGAAGGGTTAACTTAAGTCTACCCAGTAAACATACCTGCCTATTATACAATCAATTATCATAGAAAGAGGCCAGCATACTAGTATAACTAAAAACTGGAATAGTGCAACTAAACAGTTACCTATATTAGATCAGGACAGCACTAACAGATGAATGTCCATGTAGGCAGGCAAAGGAAACAGTAAGCATTTCCTCTTTTAAGGCATAAAATGGACTATATAATATAAAGAGATATTTCTGAGTATAAATGAGAATCGCGGTAACCTCTCCCTTTATCTAGGAGGTAAGGTAGCATTAGATAGTCAGGAATAGAAGCCAGATATAGACGCAGTGCAGGCTACGATCAGGTTCGCGATCGCTACAGGTCGCTTAGAACAGAGATAATAGGAATACTACTAACCTTTAGATTCTAAACTTATCTAATAGCAGCTACCCTTCAAACAACCAAAAGCAAGCATTGCTTCAGCTGCTGAAGATAGGAAACTGAACACTTGGAGGAAATGGGGCTTCAAGTTGACTTGCTATTACTAACATCTAGGAAGGCGAAGGAGAAGAGCGATGACTAGAATGGAAAGAATAAGGCAAGAATTATATAGGCTTAATAAGAGTAAGGCAATACCTAGCAAAGTGTATGTACTTTTTAGCTTCAGAGCCTATTAGGCATTGGCCTACCGGGCGTAATAGACTTGTATTGTATTGTAAACGATATCAGCTTCTTCAGTTAAACCCACATGGTCCAATCAATTTATGCGGAGCCTATCCGTTAATGGTTTTGCAAGGAAAAGCGTTCCATGCTACATGTCCGATCGGAGCCCTGTCAGGCTCACGGCTTTGTTTTCTCTTCTGTTTTAGCCCCGGCGCAATGATACTTGACCTGGTTTTTCAAGGATACATGCCACTAATGACATCATCGCGTTGAGGCTCGACCCCTCTATTCGTCCCACCGTTCTCTTGACCAAATCCCCCCTCCACCTTTACTTGTGCCCTTCTTATTTACAACCAATTGCTCTCTGTCGCATTGAATGCCGCTGTGTCCAAGCTCCCCGCCTAGCATCATCCAAACCCCGCAAAGTGCTTCGAGTCTTAGCTCCAGTCATTCAACATTGGACGAAGCTAACTCGGACACGTCGACCGTTACATCGCTACCTGACATGGATACCGTCCACCTTGCCTACGAACAAGACCCTCTAGGAGACGATATGCAAGCCTACAATACCTACGCACCCACGACTGACATGTATTTCATGAGGCAAGATCCTTTAGGCATGAATACCTATAATGCGCTACCTCAATCCCGTTAGGGACAATCGTAGTCTCCTGAAGATACTCCCTTTGCCAAATCAACCAACATGACCGCCCCAAATATCTTCGCCCAAGAGCCCCGATACAGCTACACCTACGATTCTAAAACCTCTACACAGTATGACTCCCCTGCTACCTCTATCCACAGCTATCCTATTCCATCACCAGCCAGCGACCCTAGCAGATTAGATATTCCTGTCAGTGACACAGAGAGCCGTCATAGTTCCTCATCAACAGAGTCCAACAAGCAAAAACACAAGCGAAGCACCACCAAGCCGACCGCCTCCATGCCCACAAGACGTACGTCAACAAAGGCAATCCAACAAGCTACCCACAAAAAGCTCAAGAGACGCGGAAGCAATGCCAAGCCAGCTTCTCAACCTACAGAAGAGCCTTTTCCCCAGTCAGACGATGAACTCGATAAGTACAGCAAAAAGTTCAAGGAAAGAAACCGAGTCGCCTCTAACAAGTTCCGCGCCAAGAAGCGCGAGGACGCGAAGAAGCTTAGGGCCGACGTGGAGAACATAGAGCAAACTAACCACAAGCTATTGAGCTCTGTATCCGACCTCACTCAACAGGTCTATAAGCTCAAGATGAAACTCTTACAACACACTGACTGTAACTATCGCCTGCTTCAGGAATACATCGCCCACAAAGCCAATCGGTACATTCACGACTTAGGCGGCAACAAGGAGCAGCAGATAACTGCGGCTTGTCCTCCTTAACATTTACCTTAATACAAATAATGTTGTCAACAAAAGCGAATCATTGTATGTAACTAGGATATGTGTAATGAAGACTCCGAACCCAAACATCATGACCTGATACAACACGGCTATGACCTGAAGGTCAATATACTGAAAAACGTCTTTTAAGATTCGGGGAACGGGAGATAGGAAGGGCACTTTCAGAAAGAAGCGATATATGCATTTAACTTTATGATCTTATTCTAATTTCCTTATGGGTTCTCGGTACTTTGGGACGGTATCACGACAAAAAAGGCGTCGTTAAGTTACGTTGTACGAAGGCTCGCAGGTTCAAACCTCTCTCAGAAAATAGCATCGAGCTTAACCTTCAGACTTTGTGTCATAACGCCGTATAACACCGTATATAATATAACCAATGCTGGCAAACATGGTAACAAAATAAATTGGTTATAATGAAGACCAACTCCCGCTAGTGCGTGAATTGTAAAGCCACAAACTCCAAAGCAAAAGACTTGCTAGTGCCCAGACATTATAACTAGCTAACTCTGGTAGTAGTCGATTCCCGCCTTAACATCAGGATCCTGCGGATGAATCTTCTCGTTTGTACCAGGTCGCAAACGTTACAAAGAAACTCAGTATCAGAAGAAGTACCTCGCCAGCGAGGTATTTCTGTCACGCCGCATAAGTGACACCGCTTGACTGGCTCGGCACCATCTGCTATAGAGAATCTCGAACGAGGCGGTCGGGATGTGAGTATACGTAGCCCTTTTTAGCATATCGTTGATGCCCCGACGACGTTTGGCTATCTCTGGTCGAGGCATGCTATGGCCGATAAATCTGTTTCGCGAATGGTAGACTTGTCGGGGGATTGGTTCAGGAATTGGTTTATATCGTAGGCTTGAGCGAGCTTGTGCAAGGTATGAGCATCTTGCACAACCTATTTTGTTAGAAGATTCAAGATGTTTTCCATAAGGAAGGGAATAGCTCATACCTTCTGGATCTTGGCCGTGGTAGCGGCATCGCGGGGTTTGGAGTCGGTGATTGGTTGCAGAAAGAAATTGCTGGACTCCGCTGGGGACTTCTCGAATGGCGATCATGAGGATCGGAGAATGTTAGAAGAATAGAATAGAGAGTGATCATAAACTATGGCTCGAACAAGCTGAGGCAAGTTATCCGTAGATATATTAGCGGATAAGACTGATGGAGATTGACCGTGTTATGGCACAGGAACATGGCCGTGTTTTTCGTTAATAACAAATCCCGCCCCTCGAGAAAAGCTAATGGGACTTTGAGAAACCCGATGCATGACGTCACACCAACTTGAGGCCAGATTTGAACCAATATTGAGCTGGCGGACGTGATCCGCAGGAAGGCAAAGTGAAAATGTGGCAAAGAGTCCAGTGAAAAAGCCTTACCTTCGGAGATGGTCCGTGAGTGAGCTATTTCTCTGGCTCCCTGACTTCCCCTCAGTTGAGTAAAGGTTTTTGCTTTTCACAAAGTACATGCCCCTGATGTGCACGTACTGTATTGCGCGATGCCCAGCTCAGTGTCCGTGTTCGCCACTGAAGACGGGAGGTGTTAACTGGTTACATCATCAAAGCACCTCGCCACGTCTTTGCCACAAACAATACCAATAACAATTCTAAATCATTGTCTACACCTGGGCTATGGCTTCATACAAGGCTTGAAACCTATGAATTGCATACACTGATATCCCGTACCTTAGCATGCAGAATAAAAACAGCTGAAATTCACAAGCCAGCAGATCTTGTACTATAGCACTGGGTCAAGCCCCTGCTACTAAACTACCAACGTGAGCCAATAAGATGCTGACGGACCACCACCCCCGCCCCATGGTTTCACAGTACATACTGTAACTGTCTGATACTCCTCATCCGATTGCATTGTGACAGCTCAGACAGGTATAGTAAAGACAGGCCTCAAGGGTTTTACGGGACCTGTCATAAACTTTCAGCCCTAGCTTACCAAGTATGTGTTCCTGATGCTACCCCTCAACGGAGCAATGGTATTTTAAGGTCCACTCCGTACAGGAGGTCCTGGAGTAAGGACCCATGGTGCAATGTTCGTACCTCGGGGAACCGAAAGCCAATTTCCGCAGGTTTGTTCAGACCGTATCTTTGCTACAACATCCATTAGCAAACTCAATTTTGCAACCAGGGGTTTTCGTGATCGGCACTGGCCGTACTTTTAACCTGTGACTGTTATCTGAGCTTCGCGTCACCCTAAGCACATTTAAGATTCGTTTCTGATTAGTTTAGTGCAGGGCACCTAACCAGCCAACCAGTTTTGTTATCTCACCCGGCTCCAGCCTCGGAGCGGAGCAACAGGTCCGTTTCTGCAAATAATGGAAGGTGACAGTACCCAAATACTTGCTGCCCGTGTTTCTTGAACCGCGCTAATATGTGCTGGTAGCCTTTCCGCTCATCCGATGGCTATGCCTTGAATCCCGACCAGTCGCTAACGATTGTCATCCGCGACTTTGCAACAGATGAACTATCCGAGACTTGGCCCACCGCCACGATCAACATCATGTTCTCCCGACTGGCCCAAGACGCCCAAGACGCCCAAGACGCCCAATAACGGCAGAAGGAACAAGAACCCCCCCCGTCCAGACGATAGCGTCAAATCAAGACAACGGCTAATAAGAAAGCGCAGAAGATCATCCAGTTCTGCAGAAGAGCTGAGATCCGAGGACAAGGCAAAGTATTCTAAGGAGGAGGATGCTGTTGCGCGAAAGTACTACGCGTCAGATACAGACTACAGGCCACCGGCAGCTAAGCGAAAAGGCTAGTTATCTATTACGACGCTGTCCAGTTCTGTGAATTGTTTATTACGGTGTGAGCATTATTATACGGTATCTTATAGATGTTGATATTGGATATATAGGCCTGGGAGTGATCTGCAGTCTCTCGTGGCTCTACTAAAGGACCCCGATTGGTCTGTTTGACAATCCGCTACTGATGCTTTAGGGAAGCGAGCAGCCTTACCTGAGAGAGTTATTAAGGTCGTCGTAGCATTCCTTTAGAATTCGGATCCAGATACTCGATATACCGCTGCTTACATTTTACGTGAACAAGCTTCTCTATCAGATACTCTGCTTTATTCTATTATTGAAAACCTAGACTATCTTGATCAGTTTACTCGAGGCGTGCTTATCGATGTACTAGGCAAAAAGCCTATGCTACCCGATGGTCCGATGGAAGCTATTCTGGCACATCTAAATGACGCAGAAGGCCCAGTCCGATGGATTGTCGTCGAAGCATTAGAAGCCCAATTAGCCTTTCAACCCTAATCGCCGATTAAGTCGCATTTCGATTGCGGAAATTGAATACTGGCTGACATCTTTGTGTTTGACAGCGATAAGACTGTTGTAGATATCGGCGTACCACGTCTTCCCCGGATGTTGGCTGGATTATGCGCTGATATGCAAGATAAGGGCAAGGACAGAGGAGGAGATGTTTCTCACAGAGGCTGGAGATGTATCCGTTCCGGAAGTGTAAAAGTGTTTTGGGGCTTGTGACGTATAGGTGGGGCAAGGTCACATTGAGAGATCACACTAAGAGATGATACCAGGAAGTGACATTAAGATAGAACGCCGGGTCCCATTGAGATACTGTATAAAACAGATCACAGATTGGTTGCAGAATTTCACTATAAGGCTCCTCTCCCTCTACTCCTAGCAAGCTGTCGCATTACAGAAGTGTAAACACCTCCGCAGGGCACGGTTGCAGAACTTTTGCTGCAACCATACGAAGGGTGATAACATATAACCTCTTGAAGTCCTTCCTAGAAGTCAGGTACAGCTAGCTTGATGATAACTTGTGACGACTTGCCAACATTCAGGCCAATCAGCAAGAAAGGATCATACTGGATAGCGAATCTGAATCTCCTTTTCCAGCCTCTAAGTTATGACTCAAAGTACACCTCTTCATATAACCTATTACAGCATGGAAATATAGGAACGCAGATGATTGAAGCACCAACTGGTCATGCTTCTTCTCATGTCTTCGAATAAAAGTCTAAAGCGATTTCCCTCTTTTTCTCTTTTATCCCTGGCGTTATGCGTCATAGTGGCATGGAAGGGTTGAGACTCCGACAGGACTTTCGGTTTTAGAACATACAAAATACGGGATGTAACGAACACGCATTTCACATAAGTGTTCCGTTCCTTGATGCGGGCAGGTTTAATTGCGTGACAGTGAGAAGCCTGCAGTTAACAGCCTCCCTGCTCTGAGAGCTCGCCGGACCTCGACGAATGGACATCAACTCGACAATATAGTCAGACTGCGTTACATGCTACACAGAGGAGCAGAAGAAATGGGATCCCCGAGGCAAATCCAGGAGTTTCTATGTCTTGTTTATACTATTATTAAACTTCCTGGAACTCTGTCCTTCTGGAGGGGAAGGGGGAGTGCTAAACGCTATTACAATATCTAGATATGATGTAATAGGCTACCAAGGAGGATGGGGATTACATAAAAGCATATGTTTCCTGGCAAAAGTCAAAACCCATCTGGCTAGCTATTATCTGTCATCCTTCAGCGACCCTGTTTTAATTTAGTTGAGTACCGGACTTGAATCTCGCCCTGGGAACGATGTGGAATGGCACGCTCTACCGGTATCGGAGGGGACCGAACTTGTTTGTGAGTGCTAGACTCTCACTGTCGCTTACTGAAATTCGGCGCCCTCTAGGTAGGTTGCTCATGCTGGGCAATGACTGACTCAAATTTGACGGTTTAAGTTTTCCACTGCCTTATTATGGATCACGCCCGAAAACGAGTAATTTTACCCTTTCACAAACGATTGGATTGCACATCCTGAATTTCTGCTCTTCCCGATCCACACAAAGTGACATCTTGATCATCCAGGCTGAATCTCAAGATTTTCGTTCGCCTGACTAGTAGCCCCTTTATGTCCCTCGTACCGGTATCACGTAAGCAGTCTGTTGGCGATGAAGGAGAATAGTAACGGTATTTTGGCCATTGAAGGGTTTAGCTTCCTCTTGCACACCACGGCGTAGCCTCCCCGCCGTAACCCATCGGTCTGGATCAATGATCTTTGGATCATGATTTTGTTGTCCCATCTCAACGGCATAATCAAACGCTGTATTCCCATGTACATCACGAAGATTTACAGGCAATTGTACATCTTCGCAAAGAAAGTGCAGGACGTTCTCTGATAGGGTTCCCTTTATGGAGTTATGATGGAGAGCAGTTCGACATTGTTCATCCCTAGACTTTAGTTTTACACCCCAACTTGCTAATATTCGAAGTACGCCCACAGAAAGTCGGCGCGACCTAGCGGCTAGATGCGCCAAGCCCAACCCTTCTGAGGTTTTGAAGTCCGGGTCTGCTCCATATTTGAACATATGATCCAATATTTTCGGGTCATCCTGGTATCCACAGAGGATGAACGCACTGAGCTATATGGCCATTGGCGACATCCCTCTGCTTTCAAGTTCATTAATGTCATTGAACCGTTCCAAGAGATATCCGGCGACAGCAATGTCAACAGGACCATCGTTGCTCAACAGATGATGCCACACATTCTGTCCAATTTTATCTTTCGATCCAAGGAATGTTTTCGATAAAAGTTCTGGAGCTCGGCTTAATACATCCTGCATTATTTGTAAGTGGCCTTTTTGTGCCGCATAATGCAAAGCGTTGAGTCCGTTGACATCCTCATCCGTGGGATCTGCTCCAAGCGTGAGAAGCTTGGAAACAACACCCAGGTTCCCATTCATGACAGCGAAATGTAATGGTGTCTTGTTCTCTTTTGTGCTCAATGAGATCGCGGCGCCTTTGTCGATGAGCTTCTGGGTTATAGAATCAGATAAGTCTTTGCTACCGGCTGCAATATGCGATGAGGAAATGCCAAACATATCTTGGAAGTCAACATAGACCACGGGGTTCTCCAAAAGAAGGTTAAGAATCGCCAACCTTTCTTTTTGGATCCAATCCTGGGTTGAGCAATTTTCGTCCTCATCATAATCTAATTCGATGTAGTCAAGGACACATTCCACGCGGTTATCTGGGTCGTTCCAGAAGTCCACAATGCCGGGCCATTTCGGCCCATATAAATCCCGCCTCAATGCTAGATGTAGGGGCGTCTCGCCGCTATCCGAAGGAAAGTTTGGCTGGCACCATGATCCAGAAGGAACTTGGTCATCCGTTGACTCCCCGTCAAGGCAGCGAGGTATAAAGTAGTCAGGCATTCTACTGTACGGGTGTTTTGGGCAACCAAATACAAAAGAATTGCTTACTAGGTAAATTTATGTACCGAATTGTCCCCACTCTGGACTTTTTGAAGAGAGTGTTGTTTTGAAGCGGAAGGTAAACGTGCTCAGCACTGTAGACAAACTGATGCCCTCTTCGGCGTCAAATGAACATAATGAAGATAGCCTATTCAGATATAAAATATTTTACAACGATTAGTATCTATCCCAGCCTCTACCTCATGAGTCCACCGCAGAAAAGCAGGGGCCAGGTCTCTGTGCTGTTATCCCGTTTGGAATCTGGCTAAATATGCATCATACTAGGATCTTAATTATAGGTGCACTAGATCCTCACAGGACCCATGTAACTCCCGCGGCGTTTCCGGCCTCTCCAAAGACTGCATTTCCAAATCGACCTTGACATAAATCCTTTGACTCGATGCACCCTCAATATCATGAAGTTACTCCCAATCATCATTCACTTCGCCTCTGTAAGCCCCGCGCACGGCTAATACTAAGTGGGATGTAATAACAGCTCTACCAGTGCCAGAAAATGGCGTAATATGGTCTAGAGAGCTACCTGTAGACGAATTGAAATGAAAATAGGAGCTGACGAGTTTCCGTAGTGAGTGTAATAAGCTAGCTATGATTCCGATTCCTGTTTCTAGCATTAACCAGAGGAAGATATATGCCACATTATCTATAGATGTTACAGTTAGGAAAAGGTATGCAATTAAGGGGATACTAATATAAATAATTTTGAGGATTAGAGAGAAGCTTTAAATAGGGAAGCTGAATTATAGTAAAAATAGATACTCTGGGAAGAGGTTAGTTCTTATCTACTAAGTCCAGAGCAGACTTACAAAGCAGCCAGTCCAAGAATAACACTCACAGAAATCTTAGTCGCTTTCCTCATTTTGGACTTATATAACATAAAAATAGGCAAGATAGAACATATCTAATCCAAGATAATTGCGCTGATAGATATAACATAACCTAGACTCTTTGAAAAGGCAATTAAGCATTTTCCGTGCTTATTCCAGTTAGCAGTAATTAGCATGCATGCAGTTAAGCTACCAATAGTGGTATATAATATAGTGGCTATAGTAAAAATCATAGTGCCCCAAATAAGTCTTTAGTGAACTTTTTTGACCGCAATGCGCAAGAGGGTAATGCAAATAGAGCATTTAAGGAATATTAATGATATGCCGTGGATCACTCGAGCGATCCATACATACTAGTGTATTAATTAGTAATAGTATAAACATTATAAATCTTATAAGATACCTTTCGAACTTCGCTCTAAAGATAATTATTTAAATTTTCATCCTTTGTTCCTAAGCCAGCATAAATAGCTTTAATGCTTACGGCTGTATGAGCAATATGTAATACCTAATAATTCATTAATATCCAGTGTCTTATCTTATCTGTGATATAAGCATACCCAGCCTGCAAGCATAAGACCATCGTCTATGCCGAAAATTCGGTACTTGAGCCGAACGATGCAACGCAAAATGACTATGATTGCCGTGAGGATGAAAAAAGCGATTAACAGCCCAAGCAGGATAAGCCCCAGACCTATAGGCCTCACGTATATCGCACTCGCGTTAAGCATTATGTTGATCAGATCTTTGTCCTATGCTGTTATGCTAATGATGCGAAAAGAAAGAAAGGCATGGATTGGATTTAAGATAAATCCCCTCTTTAGAGAGTGGATATCAGGTCTAGGCTACTCACCGCGCTTTGACACGTCCGTCAGATCTATAGCAATGGGTCTAGTGAACCTTATCGATCTACAGATCAAGGAGGTCTCAAGAATCGCAACTGGGTGTAAGGAACCTGATACATGAGGATTGTGGTCAATTCGCGCCAGCGCTTGGCGAGACCGTTCTAATCAATATCGCTTACGGGGAACAAGACTGGGCGCTAAATTGTAGCCACAGAAGTTCAATGCGGCGCTTTAGGTTTAGAGTGACGATTCAATGTGCATGCCTCATTTATAATCCTTGTACTTATCTTAAAGCTAAGCTCTTCTCTTTGCAGTAGAACTAGAGGCTTTAAGCCACTTGAGGTCTGGGCTCCAGGCTATCAGATCATCTGTTCTTGTGAAGCAAGCTACGGCTAGATAAGAATCTATTGGTAAATAAGGCTGGGGGAGTGGGGAGGTGGCAAAGCAAGCTTAGACATAAAAGTACTAAGAGCATCCTGGTTGCCGTGAACTTTGGACACTATTTTGCCGTAATAAGAAAAATTAAAAAGAAAAGAAGGAAAAAAAAGTGTACTTTTAATATTATTGAAGTATATCTTTCTAACTTGGATTGAGCACCGAGCAAGGCGGGGTAGTGAGACACTTAGGATTAAGGAGGTGACAAGGCGTCAGCCATGACCTGACCTGGCCAGACGCCAAGAGTGAAGCTAAGCCTTGTACTTGATCAAACACTTATTCAATTAGGTTTTCTACTCTTAGTTTATGAATCATAATTATTTACCTTTAGAGTCTCTAGCTATCTCCTTTCTAAATACAAAGCGTAATATTATATACATTTTATTTAGATTTAGTTAAACCTAATCTCTACCTACATTAAAGCTTTTCCTTAAACAGGCGGATGAGGTTATAATCACATATCACACACAGATTTACCAAGAGCCCATCCATAAGCCGCTTTGACCCAAAATTTCTCAGCATGAAGGTCAAAGTGCTAGAGTAAGTAATAAAAGCCTACTCGGCCCAGCTTCTCCTGCAAGTAATATATCAATTGCCCCAAAAGTTACACATTTACAGCTTCCAATATCATCCTTCAGGTATATAGCTCTAGATTTTACCTCTTCTAACGATTATGGCTATCCCTAGCAGTGAATCCGCCGAAAAGGCCCAAGAAAACAAGGGTCCAATTATGATTGCAGTAACTACTGTGATAATGGTTTTAGCAATCCTGCTAGTTGGCCTACGGCTATGGTCTCGTTGGTCTATTAAAGCACTAGGAAAGGATAACCTAACCGCTGTTATTGCTTTGGTATATCCCACCCTACGCCTCTTCAATTCCCATCTTTAACACTCAAGTCATAGGTCTTCATCATAGGGACTAGCGCATCCATTATAGCAAGTATGTTTATGAGATTCCACATGGATATAGTGACTGACTTTTTATAAAAGTGACGCAATACGGACTTAGCTAACACATTTAGACCTTATCTGACCATATCCTAGTCCTATACTTCCGAGTAAGAGGGTCTTTATAATGATAATATAGTGAATACTAACTGTACTAGGCATTTTGGGTCTCTATCTTGCTTTATTTACAAGGTATTTATTAGATAAAAATAACCATATTGCTACACTACTATCGAATTATGGCCAAGATAACTCTTCGATGGATTTGCCTGACAGCTATCGTTCTCATAAGTCTGTGGTGTGTAACACAGACTGTTATGGCGTTAGTTCAGTGTATCCCCATTTAAGCTGTCTGGGACCGTAGCATCGAAGGGAAATGTATTCCAAACCAGCCGACCCTATGGTATATCCACGGGGTAATACATATCGTCTCTAACTTTATTATCATATTAATGCCTCTTCCTGTTATATAGAGACTCTAGCTTCCTTCTTCACAAAAAGCGTTTTTGCTTAGTATTTTTAGTCTTGGCTTCTTGTAAGTTCTATATTCCATATACATATACACCTACATACTAACACTTTAATTAAGTACTATTGCTATTTCAATATTACAGATACAGTGGCTCACACTAGTTCCGGATTTCACCTGGTGGAATGTCGCTCCAGCATCTTGGTTACTCGCAGAACTCGTTTCCGGACTTGGCTATGCTTGCCTTCCTACCTTGAAGCCACTACTCCATCGGGCTAAGACCTGGTTTCCACGCACGCGCTTCGGAGACAGTACTACTTGCCTTCAAGACATCGATCATGATAGAAATATAGAGCTGAGTACCGCTGCCATAAGTGGGAAGGATACGAACAGTGAACCCGGGAGGCATCCGAGCAGTGACATCGATGAAGATTGTAGAGGGATATAATTGAGTTATAGGACCTTAGGACCTAGACAGGATCCAGGCTAGGATTAAGGTATTTAAGGAAAGGATTTCTTAAAGAAACTTTCTTTCCTTCTTTAAGTTAAATAATATATCTATATTAATATCATCTAGCTATAGATACAGAGCCAGTCTATAACAGTAGTATTAATTAATATTTCAACTAAAACTAAAAATAAATTAATATAAGTAAAAGTAAAAGAATTAAATAAATAACAGTTTACTAGATATATATTATAAAAAGTAACGC